>APFE030869669.1:205884-225132 GCA_000404065.3 Pinus taeda | reverse complement strand
TATATTTTTAAAAAATCGCTCCCGGATTCGCTCCCAAACTGGGAGCTTCTGAAAATGGTCGCTCCCGCTCCCGCTTCCGCTCCCGCTCCCCGCTTCTGCTCCCGCTCCCAAGTAACATTGAGCTGGACTGCGTAGTCACTTGAGGGCTTGCGTGGATGACAAAGAGAGCCCAAGTGCTGACGCAGTCAGGTAGATGTTGACGCAGAGGGTCTAGGAGTTGCGCAAAGGCTAGCTGGATAGACGCTAAGCCTAGGGGAGGTGCCGAAGGATTTGTCTCTGTTGGGTAAGCTAGTTTGGCACCTTGGTTGTACTCGAGAAAAGCTTAATAATAAAATCCTTCTCTGCTGCATCGGTTTTCCCGCATTGGGTTTTTTTGGGGACAATTGTCTGAAAATATCTGTGTTAATGTGTTTAAATCTTGTGCGTGTATTTGTTTCTGTATTATGGTGTGATACCTGTAGTAGAATTTATTTTAGTATTTACTGAAAGGTTTTCATAAATAACTTATTGGAAAATAAGTAGGTAAAATAAATCAGTTGCTACAGTAATAGAATTTTCACAGTTGTGACTTAGAGAATGAGGTAAACCCTCGTATGTATTTCTTGCTGCCGATATTTCTCTGAAAGGTTAGCCGGTGTGAGAAGCAACCTGTTGTACTCAGATTCTGCTTACTTAATAATACAAACCCTCTATATGCTGCACCGATTTTCCCGCATTGGGTTTTTTCCGAGGACATGTCCAAAAATAACGGTGTCCCTTGTGTGTTTGTCTCATATTTGTTTCAGTGAATGATTTGTATGTCAGTGTAGTTTGCAGTAGTGTTTTTCATCAGTATTTAAAATAATTAAATAACTTGTTGAATGTAAGAAACAATTATGAGATGATAAACCAGTAATTGCAGTAGGATTTCTGATGTGTAGATTCATAAATTTTCACATGGTATCAGAGGATTGCAGATCATAGGACACTGAAGACATTAGCCAGGAGATCCAGTGAATTTGCTGCAGAGAAGCAGTTGTCTCGAGTGACAACGCTATTTTAGAGGCAGAGGAGCAGCTGAAGGAGTGACGCAGAGGCTCATGCAGTGCTTGCGTCAACATTTCGAGCCTGTAGAGGGTGACGCAGTACCGGAGAGGGGCCAACGCAGAGCTTGAGAGGCTCAAATCAGTCAGTTACTGGGGCTTGAGGAGTAGAGCAGATTCGATCAGTGGAGCTAGTGGGATGCTGTTGCTGTTGGTGCAGAACAGTGTCTGTGGAGACAAAGCCGAGGTAGAGGGAGTCACTGCCTTGACATGTTTCTAGCCAAAGAAATCTAGATCTGGGTTGCAGGAGCAAAGGAGGATTGGAGAGGAGTGATTTGACATTTGGCTTGAAGATTTCTGTGAAGGAAATCAGGACTTAGAGGGAGTCTAGAAGAGCTTGTTCCTTAGAGGATTTCTAGCGCAAAAGAAATCCAGATCCAAGTCTTGCTGGATTAAACAGTAGGAGAGGGAGAAGAGAACCAGTCCTATATTTGTTAAGCAGAGATGGTAGTCAATGGCTGAGGGATCAGGACAGATTGGATGGAGCATCCAATTTTGTCATCTGGAACTTTGTTTTAAGATCTGGACGGCTTGGAATCGACTCAGCCGAGTTGGTCCAAGCCGGAATTTTTTTTTCAACCTGGCAGAAAAAACGGCTCGGTCGGCCGAGTTATCACTGACCTGGTCGAGTTATAGCATGACTCGGCCGAGTCAGTCATAACTCGGCCGACTCAGCCGGATCCACAACTACTCGGCCGGGTCATTCATTGCGACTAGTAAACCCAAAAATCAGGATT
Organism: Pinus taeda; assembly: GCA_000404065.3. Lineage (NCBI taxonomy): Eukaryota > Viridiplantae > Streptophyta > Pinopsida > Pinales > Pinaceae > Pinus > Pinus taeda. Next base: position 223,313 of record APFE030869669.1, on the reverse strand, counting down.
CTTCCTGGTTTTCTAAGTCTGCATCGATGCGTTTGCCTAGTGATGATCACCAACTAGATATATGCAAGCCTCCTACTAGAAGCAAGAGCTTAATTTCATATTTGCTGAACAAGCGTAAATCAGTGAAGCAGCGAATTAGTCGGGTTTCTTAAATTATGTTCACATCCTAATGTGCTTAGTTGTGGATTGCAACACTTCAGATTGACGTGAGTTACTTGGCTTTGGATAATAATCATATTTGAGTGGGTTCTTACCTATTTTGTTGATGTTTGATATTCTAGCTTTTTTTCTTCGAACATTTCTTCTGCTTGATGGTTTCTGAAAAAAGAAAATTTGAACATGAATGTCTTGTCAGAGGTAATCGGGACTTGTATAGTCTGGTAAAATTTTATCCTTGAAAATTTTTCAAAGTCCCCCGATTACATATGTAAAGTTGCCCTAGCTACGTTTTGATTAAAATATTGTATCTACTATCTATTTCTAGTTATACTCTTTTCTATGGATAGCCTTTCTATAGCCGATTTATGGTGTAGAATTCATGTTTGTTTTGCCATTGGACAGTGCATTGGGTGCCATTTTGATATAATGGATATATTCATGAGCCTACTTTGATCATATGTTGTCTTCTATCTATATTATAATGCTGTGTGTTTGGAAACATGAATGAAAATCTTTAAAATTATGTTTTTTTTAAAAAAAAAAAAAAAAAAAAAAAATAACAATTTAATTATTTTTTACAACGACCGAGTCATTGAAATCGAGCCGGTTGAGTCGATACCGAGTCGGAGTCGGAGTCAAAGTCGACCCTCAGCCAAGTTGGAGTCCGAGTCGGAGTTTTAAAACATTGATCTGGAAGGCTAGGATCTTGATAGTCCTAGACAAAAATCGCATCAAGGACTATGCCTTGAAGGTAGTTGATGTTCCGGTCGATGCTGATCCACCGCAGAAGTACGAGGAGGCCCAGGCTAAGGCTAAATGCATGATTCTAGACGGGGTCAAAGATCATGTGGTCCCACACATTGCTGAGAAGGACACAACAAGGGAGATGTGGGAAATGCTGACCACCTTGTACCAAGGGACATCCGTTCAACGGAAGATGCTATTGGAGAATCAGCTGAGACAGTACCAGATGTAGAAGGGAGAAGAGATTGATCCCTTCCTTCTCAGGTTGCAAGGGATTCGAGACCGGTTGACTTCTGTGGGGTCTACATCACATCATGAGTTCATGGTCAGGATTGCCCTGAATGCAGTCACCGAAGACTGGGAGACATTTGTCCAGAGTATCTTGGGCAAAGCTTCTCTCCCCAATTGGGAGGAAATGTGGGCAGTTCTTCGAGAGGAAGAGATTAGGAGGCTGACCAAGGCAGGAAGTAGCGACAAAGGAGCTTGGGTCAAGAAGGGTGAGGAGGAGGATGCAACTCTTGCATCATCGGGACAACATGGGCAACAGAAAAGGAAGAAAAAGGATATAACCAAGGTCAGATGCTTCAGGTGTGGTGAACTAGGACATTTCGCCACTCAGTGCCCCTGGAAGAAGGGCAAGGAAAAGGCTTCTAACTCGAAGGCTGCTCCAACGAAAGTCGACAAGGAGGATGATGAGGAGGATTGTGCCATGAGTGCTCATGCACCTCTAGAGAAGAGATGGGGCGATATTGAGCTGTAGTCAGGAGGACTACATAGGGGTAGGATCCTTGAGGTGCCCAAACTCTTGGATCACATACTGCTACGAGAGTCCTTCACGACAGTAGCAAAATGATGGGTGTTAGTTGGAGCGAGGTGTGATGGAGTGACTGTGGCAGAGCTAGAGTGCCAAAGTTTGAGGTAGTGCAGTGGATGTTGTAGCAGTGCGAGAGGCACAAAGTAGTTTGCAACAACGCAGTGGCAACAGAGGGTCAGCACAAATTAGCAGCAAAGGTAGCTTCAACATCACGAGGCATCTAGACTGATCAACATGTCAGTCTTTGGGTGAAGTTTCAATTGCTTATTTCTCAGCATCTGAGTTGCAGTGGCAGTGCTATGGGCAACATGATGCAACATTTTGAGAGGGAGCGGTAGTACAGATGTAGCAGTGACAATGGTAGAGTCATGGGCAGTAATTCATGATGCAACAGTGAAATGGATTAAGGGCAGTGGGCCGAGCATCAACAACACAAAGGACCGATGTCGTGGATCAGCGTGATACATTGAGAAGTATTGCTAGAGCACATTCCTCGCTAAGAGGGAGTGTTGATTTTGGGTAGCATCAGACGTGCTCTAGCTCCGAAATTTTGTGGAGGGGCTAGGACACATGAGATCTCCAAGACCCAGAAATCGTTTGGAGAAATGCCACCCCGATGAGGAGTTATTAAAATAATTAATATTTTTAATGGGTTCCTAAGTATAAACTTAGGAAAATAAACATATTAAAGGGTATTAATAGGAATATGTGTGAGAAACTTCTAAGTGACGAAGATCAAGTTTGTTTTAATCTTAGCTGTTGATTCATCAACAGGGAAAGTATAAGAGGAGGCATGAGGGTCAGTGGGAGAGACACCTAGTGATCGTCAGTTCGATTTTTTCTGGGGTGAGGTTTGCTCAAAAAATCGAATAGGTGATTTGTGTTGCAGTGAGAGGGGCAGTGGCAGGGAGTTGGATTGGAAGGGAGTTCCAAGCCAATGAGTACCAGATAGAGAGGCAACAATAGCATAAGAGAGGCAACGCAAAGGCCCATGTAGCCCAGGAAGGTGCTCACGGAGAGCTTACACAGGGCAAGAGGGTTCTTGTAGTGACAGTGCGAGATAATCGTCGAAAGTTCAAGATTTTGCTGGGAGTTCGATGTTCTGAGTGGGGATGGCTGAAGTCGAAGCTCCTGAGAGCAAATCGATGCAGTAGAGAAGTGACGCAGTGTCCCAGAGGCAAGACATTGGCCCAAATAGAGCAGATTGTGTTGGGATTTTCGCAGTGCTTGCTAGAGTCAACCTTTCAGTGGATCAGTTGTGACTTAGAGAACTAGGTAAACCCTCGTATGTATTTCTTGCTGTCGATATTTCCCTGAAAGGTTAGCCAGTGTGAGAGGCAACCTGTTGTACTCAGATTCCGCTTGCTTAATAATATAAACCCTCTGTATGCTGCACCGGTTTTCCTGCAATGGGTTTTTCCAGGGGCGTGTTGTCCAAAAATAACGGTGTCCCTTGTGTGTTTGTCTCATATTTGTTTCAGTGTATGATCTGTATGTCAGTGTAGTTTGAAGTAGTGTTTTTCATCAGTATTTAAAATAATTAAATAACTTGTTGAATGTAAAAAACAAGTAGGAGATGATAAACCAGTGATTGCAGTAGGATTTCTGATGTGTAGATTCAAAAATTTTCACAAATTAGTTGTAGGAGAATTGTATGTTACTTTCCTTAGCCTAAATTCTAGGATCTCTCATGAGATATCATTTTTTTATTGTAAATGTAGCCAAGCATCACTCTATAAATACAATTGCGCTTCCTCATTATTACTCATAATTGGATTGGGGTAGAAATCTCTTAGCATTTAAAGTGAAATTCTGTTGGAGATTTTTATCTTTTTCTTTGTGCTATGGATGGCTAGCTAGAGTGCTCTCATGAAGATGTTATTTTGTTGATGCTTCTAAATGGATGGACGTTCAATGGATGAACGGCTTTGTGTGTGATTTGATGAGTAGGTGGTCTCTTCATCTCCTCACGGTATTTTATTTTGATTCTTGAATGGTGACAAGTGTGGTGTACTATTTTCTTAGTCAAATTCAAAACTGTTTTGTTAGATTTACTCTTCGTATCACCTTGAAATCCACTGCCTTAAAATCCTAGCAATCCTAACACAAGAAAGACCCCTTGGAGCTAGATGAAAGTTGGCCTGAAGTGTAAAAGAGGGTTGGTGAGGTGACAGTAGCCCCCTCCTAGTTACACTAATGCCTCACTTGAGCATTAGGCTTTATCTCAGGAAGCGAGGGTTTGTGTGCTAAGTTAGATAGAAGTAGTAGAATTGCCTCAAACATTTTTACTGTAGTATTTAGGTGGACGGAGTATTTGAAACTCAATCTACTTTTTAAAAAGCTAAAGCTAATGGAGAAATAAATTATTGATGACAATATTTATGTTTTAGAACATTCTAATTTTACAAACGGGAATATTCCGAAATAAACTTCTTAATTGTGAACAAAAAAATGTTTCATTAACAATTTCGAGGCACCATGAAAAATGCCAGTAGAAAACTTGTTTTTGATCTTTTGATAGATGCCTCCTTTAATTGTGCTTACTAACTAGGGACTATTATTGCATTTATAGTGCTTGTGGAAACTCTTTTCTTGTAGCGTATTGCTAGTTGTGTTTGTCTCTATGTGTTCTCTTGAAAATTTGATTCCTTTTCTTTTTTGCAGATTTCAAATAGCCACATTGGCAACCAACCTTGGTGTCCGAAATATTGCATTTCTAGGTTCAGGACTTCTGCTTGCAAACTATGTGGGTGCAATACTCGCTGCAGTATATATGCCACAGGTAACTAGGGTATATTTATTGTACTATATGCTTCTTTGTCCAGGTTTCTAGTACGAATGATTTTTAAGCCATGTGAATCTGCTAAAACAAGAGCTTAAAATATAGAGATAACTTTGAGCAATGAGCTTGGGCATGATCATTCCTATAGGAAACTTTTCCAAGTGGTTTTGATCTTTTGGATGTTTATATGATATGCAGACATTTCGAGGTAGCTTGATGGTCCCCGGGCATGCCATCTTAGTATTGTTCTTGGGTTTCCAGGTTTTCTCCTTACACAACAACTTAATTCTTATTTCTCCGAGCATAACTTTGAATTCCTTGAGACTGAACCTATGTTAGTTTTTTCATATTCTTGCCTCATTAGATATTCTTTCCTACTATGGCTAATTGCATTTTTTTGACAGAACTTACATTATTTTCCTAAAAGGAATTTGTTGCTTCCTTTCTTTTGATTATTTTTTTCTTGCAATAGCATAAGTCGAAGCAAATTGATTGATATTTATTATTATTGTTATTTTGGGGATTTCAAAGAAGCTTGCTCTTTTCAGAATGTTTTCAATTGTTTATGATTATTGAGGAGGTGGGATGTTTCAGATTTATGTATTAGGTCCTTTGCTATTGTAATTTGTAATATTTATGGTGAATAATTGACCACTGTATCCTTAAACTCGGAAAATATTATAAAGGAGCTAAAAAGTCAAACTTGGTGAAGATTGCCATAAGTCAAGTAGGGAACCTGTGAGTCATTTTATATATGATTTGGGCCAATCTGCAAGAGATGTATTCATAGCGCATACAATTCAATTTAATGAAAGTCAGTTTGGCTTTTGTTGGCTTCAGACAATTGGCAAAATCATACCCATCAAATGAGGATGAGTTAGGGAGGTCGACGTTTTAGTTCGCACTAGGTTATATTAAGTTAACTCAGTTTGAAAGTTACAGGTTTGTTTTTCTTTTCTTGGGTGTACACATTGAAGTAGCTAGATTCGGCTCATCTAACAACTCTGTGAAGTCAGAGTGTAAGAACTAGAATTAGGGCTCAACAAAAAGACGGGAAATAATTTTTGAAAAGAAAAATGCCCCACGATTGATAAAAATAGAAAATTTCATTAATGTGAAAAATTTCAATGACCATACAGTGCAAACTAGTAATATAAAGTCCAAAATACATATTACATATAATGTTTGATGCTTCCATGATAGTACATATTACAAAATTCCATGGATGATGGACCGTGTCATGAAACAAAAGGTTCAAATTGAGATAGGAGAGTCAGGGATGGAATACCAAACCCTTTGCATTGATGCTAATCCCTGAACATCTACAAAATCAAAATCCTGATCTGTAAAAAGAGGCTACTTGGTCTTGACAATCTAGTCAACGTTGGATATATTTGTCCAGCTCAGTTGCTCCATGATCAACACCTTATGCAATGTTACAACTTACCATTGAAAATTTACTCTTTCCATTAATAGAAGAAAAATATTTGAAAATAATAAATGGTAAACGATTGCAATTCAAATAGTTAACCTTGTAACTGCCTGATGCAAAGTTGATTATAATGGACATATACAAGATCATTGAATTGTTTTTGTGCTTACTGCGTTTGTTTCTTAGGGTGGATATTTGCGAACATACTCCTGTAATGCTTGCAACTGGAAGCATTGCGTCTCTGGCTTAGGATAGAAACGTCAAATCTCTAAAGTTTATGGGTATCATGTTAAATTTTCAGATTGTTCTATGCTGTATCAATTACTTTAGCCCAATTCAATACTTCAATTAGCAATCTTTCCCATTACAATTAGTCTTCCCAATCATCAAGAGTAATTGAAGATAGAACAATAAATGCAATGACAAAGGAGACAATCAACACATCAACAAGAGACACCAGGTTTGGTCAAAGATCAAGGAAAAACCCCACAAAGGGGGAAAACCCTTTGAAATTCTTCTTCTATTAGGTTGTCATAAAATGTTCAACAGAGAATACAATGAGCCCAATACAATATCATCTAGCAAAATAACCCAATAGCATTCAAAAATATGTTTCCAACATTAGAATATATCATAGATAACTTTCCTATTTGCGGTCAACTTCGGTCAATGGGAAAATTTAAGTCACTTTTCGATCGCATGGAGGAGGAGCTGTGCAAGCGATTGAAGGCTTCTAGTTGCTCCCTTGAGCTTGCAAGCCATTGACTATGGTCAAATTTGTCATGTGACGAGCTAGCAAATGTAACCCAAAACCCTAAAAGCAGATGCGAGCTTTGGACTCTGTAATTTCGGACTTTTGCGAACTTCTTTTATCGACCTAGCCTTCAACCCGTGTGAACCAATCAGTGAAGATGAGAAGAAGAAGATGCTTGGTGATTTCCAAATGAGTTTGAGGTCACTTGTATTTATAGGCTTCCAAGGGTGACCAATTTACCATTAGGGCCGACCTGTCCAAATGTGCATATGTGGGCTTTTCTTCATAAGTACACTTTCTGTTGTCCAAATTTGATGATCTTTAGGTCAATTTTGGTCCTCTCAAAAGAGGAATTCAATGCAATCATCATCTCCATCAAATGAGTTGTCCAAAGTGGAATTCAACTCTACTTGCATAATTTAACACTCCCTCTCAACTAGGGAGAATTCCACCTGTCAATATCTGACCATCGATCAACATGTCATTCTGTCATCATATCATGTCCCATCTCTGCTCAACTCTATTTGCTGAAACATTCTCGAATCTAAAGAAGAAGAATCATTGAGGAGCTAAAGTTGCCACCGCTACATCGTCGGAGAGCAGATCTCAATCCGAAACCACATCAGGGAGTACATTTCAACCCAGAATCTCATGGGGGAGCTAAATATCTCCAACCCCATATCGAGCAATAGGTGATATTGCGGAGGACATCTCAACCCATCCTATTGCTTAGCGATCTTCCCAACAATGACTCTTAAGAGTCATGTGGTTGAACACTTGCATCATAATCCGAGCTTGGGCTAGATACCCACCTTACCAAAAGCTAAGGAACACATGCTCCAAGCCTCCTCAACCCATTGGCCAGATGGGGAAGGAGAATCCCAACAAGCCCGACTTGTGGGTATGATGCCAACTGGGGTATACTCTGAAAAGACCAAGATAGGGGAGAAACATCTCCAACCCTATGGGCAACAGATAGGGATGATACCTATTGTCCAGAGATCCCTCAACCCCAAGAGCCCTCCATCTCAATTCATCACCCTAGGAACTTAAATAGGTGGGAAAAGCTAGCTTAGTGTCCTCGATTGACGATGCCCCTTATCAGGAGGGATCACATCCATTAGTCCAAGCTGCTCGCTAAAGACCAAGAAATTCCCTTTGGGCAAAGCCTTGGTGAGAATATTTGCAATCTGCTCATTTGTCGATATGCCATGGAGTCTAATGACTCCTCTCCTCACCATGTATCAAATGAAATGGTATCAGATCTTTATGTGCTTGGACTTGGTCATGAAATATCTATATGTGATATCGGATCTGATATAATTGTAATATTCCTACTGGGAAATTAACAGTGATAAACAAGAAAAATACGAACATGTAACACAAAATTCAAACATGCAATTAGGCAACCATCATTTTCCCCAAATTTGCGCCAAGCTGAGCCATTTTATTATCAAATCAAGGAGAGTACAATATATGTATGGAATATGTGCACCTAGGCTTGCAAAAGCAAGCTAGACAAGTGCTAGGTGGTAAAGTACACTGCCCAGATGCTAGGAAGAACTTCTCCTTCAACCCTTGCGTTGGCCCATAATTTTGCTGACGTTGGCTGGAAAGGAATTGTAGTTTGATCCCTCTAGAGTGCTCAAAAAATTCTGTAAAATTAATCGTGGGCTCTCCACACAAAACCCACAAAGACCCAAAAGGGGTTGGGCCTTGTTCTGTTGAGAAATCAATGCTTATAGCAATTAGGGTTTGATTCCTCTTTCTTGATAATTACTTGTGAGTTATGTTGCATTCTTTTACTTCTTTATTAGTTTATCTTTCATCAAACAATTACCAAATTAAATTTATATGAAGACCACAAGAACAAGAGACACAAGGTGTAGGCACTCAGCTAGGAAAAAACCCCTCCAAGGGAAAAACACAGTCCAACTCTTCCACTAGTAGATTCAAATCAAGATGAGACAATCTTAGACCCCTTAGACCTAGCCAAAGACATCCTCCAATCACCAAGTAAACCCTTCCTCCTTGTAGATGATGTTGATTTTGGTTAGCATCGATTGAGCTATAGCCTTGAAATTTGGTGGAGGGACTAAGGCACATGAGATCTCCAAGACCTAGAAATCGTTTGGAGAAATTCCACTCGGATGAAGAGATATTAAAATAATTAATATTTTTAATGAGTTCCTAAGACCAAACTTAGGAAAAAAAAAATATTAATGTGTATTAATATAATATGGGCGAGAAAGTTCTAAGTGACGAGGATCAAGCTAGTTCTAATCTTAGCCGTTGATTATGGACTTAATCTCAGTCGTTGAATGGTCAACAGGAAAAGTATAAGAGGAGGCTTGAGGGTCAGTTGGAGACACACCAAGAGAGATCAAGAATTCGATTTTCTGGGGCGAGGTTTGCTGAGGAAATCGAGTTAGTGATTAGTTGCAGCGAGAGGCAGTTCAACAAAGGATTTCCATCCAAGGTTAAAGAATACATAGCAGAGAGGCAGTGAAGTGTCGGGAGAGACAGCGCAAGCCCTAGAATGGCTGACACAGAGGCCGTAGGAGCTGACGTAGAGGATGCCGAGGATTGTAGAGGCTGACGCAAAAGCCATAGAGGCTGATGTAGAAGTTGTAGAGGGCTTTAGAAGCAACATTGGGTGGTTCTGTGGGGCAGACTGGGAGTAGTTCAGTAGATTCTGAGCTAGGATAGGGTGACACAGCTCCTGGAGGAGTGACGCAGTGCCTGAGCAGTGCTTGGAGCAGCTTTCGCTGTCTAGCATAGGGAATAGTCGGAGTCGCTGTGGGGTTTGATCATTTGATTGATGATTTGCCGAAATATCTATCTCTGGATAGAGGTACTACTACCGAGGAAATTCTCTGTTGGGTGAGCCATTTCTGGCACCCTAGTTGTATTCACGAAATCTGCTTAATAATACAAACCCTCTATATGCTGCACCAATTTTCCCAAATTGGGATTTTCTGGGGACGATTGTCCAAAAATAACCGTGTCCCTTGTGTTATTGTTTATGTATAGTTCAGTGCATGATCTATATATCTGTGAAGGCTGCAATAGTGTTTACTTCGATGTTTATGCAATTAAATAACTTGTTAATGTAAAGAACAAGTAGGAGATTGTAAACCAATAATTGCAGTAGGGGTTCTGATGTGTTAAATGCAGGAATCTTCACATGGTATCAGAGGGATTGCAAATCAGAGGCGACTGAAGACACTAGTTGAGAAGATCTGAGAAATTGCAACAGAGAAACAACTGTCCCGAGAGACAGCTCTGTTCCAGAGCCGAAGAGGGGAGAGGAGGAGTGACACAGTGCGGAGAGTGTGACGCAGAGGCTCACACAGTGCCTGCGTCAGCATTCTGAGCCGGGAGAGGAAGACGCAGTAGCTGAGAGGAGCCCACTTAGTGGCTGCATCAGCCATTAGGGCCAGCACAGAGGCAGATGAGGGCAGATCAAGCTCATGCAGAGCCACATCATCTGTTTGAGCCAGGAAGGATTGTCGGAGTTGGCCGGGAGGGGTAGATTGAGCCCACGCAGAGATTGCATAGAGCCTGAAGGGCTTAGGTTCTTCGAGTTGCCGAGGCTAAGGGAGTTGTGCAGCATTTGATTTGTGGAGTTGGTGGGACGCTGTGTCTGTCAGTGCAGAATAGTGTCTAAGGAGACTGAACCAAGGTAGAGGGAAGCACTACCTCGACAGATTTCTAGCCAAGAAATCTAGATCTGAGTTGCGGTGGCAAAGGAGGATTGGAGAGGAGTGATTCGATAGTTGGCTAGAGGATTTCCGAGAGGGAAATCAGGACTCAGAGGGAGTCTAGAGAAGAGGAGCAGAGATGGCAGTGAATGGATTAAGGGATCAGGACAGATTGGATGGGGCTTCCAATTTTGTCATTTGGAAGTCCAAGATCTTTGGAAATCTTGGATAAGCATCACATCAAGGACTATGCCTTGAAAACAGTAGTTGTCCTAGTTGACCCTAATGCAAATGAGAAGTATGAGGAGGCCGAGCTGAAGGCGAAATGCATGATCCGAGACGAGGTCAAGGATCATGTCAGACAACATATTGCTGAGAAGAACACAACAAGGGAGATGTGGCAGACGCTAACCACCTTATACCAGGGCTCTTCCGTGCAGCGCAAGATGTTATTGGAGAATCAACTGAGGTCATATCAGATGCAGAAAGGAGAGGAGATAGGTCTGTTCCTTCTTAGGTTGTAAGGAATTCATGACCAGCTTACTTCTGTGGGGTCTACATCCGATCCAAAGTTCATGGTCAAGACCAGTGATGATAATATCGCCGAAATATCGGCGATATTTGTAAATATCGCGCTATTTCAGGCTAGCTGATATATCGGCAGGGAAAAATCGCGATATTTTGTGGGTTATAAAATTGCGCGCTAAATCCGATAAATCGGCAAATATCGCGATATTTAGGAAATTATCGCGGGGAGGTTGTGCTATATATGCGATTTCGTTTTTTTGTTTGTTTTTCATTTCAGTTTTTAACTATTTCGCTGACGAGGGTTTCGTTTACGGTAAAGACCATAATCGCGATTTCGTTTACCACGACTCTACCGAGGGTTTTGTTTACCTGTGGATGCCCATGCCACGACTCTTCTGGTGCCCGACTCCAACTCTCCAGCAATTCTCTGGATTCTGCAGTCACCAGTGTGCACAGCTCCCACGGGTTCAAACGGTATTTCGGTTTCCAATTCCCGTCATATTTTTGGTCGTTAAGAACTTAAGACTCTACATAATCCATGCCATGACTTTTTTAGCGATTGTAAAAATTTTCACAAGCTTTTAAACTCAGCGAGTCAGCCTCATCAGCCTGCTAATATCAGCCTCATCCCTTTTAATTTTTAAACTCATTTCAAAGCTAGATGGGCGGGACACCGATAGATTACAACAAGAACGAAGCCCTGGTGGATAGCTTAATGGCTTGACGATAACCAGTGGACCGATGCCTTGTTCACAAGTGTTAAACTGGCAATTTAAATTTTAAAATATGTCTCTAGATCTAGGTCTGCTTTGTTCTATATCTGGTATGCTTGAGAAAAAAGAATAAAGAAAGTTGTTCTATATAGCTGTTATTGCAGATTATGTGTTCTTTTATTTCACTTGAGAAAGTTATTTTGGCTGGACCAGCTTACTACCAGAGGTCTCAGTTGTAATGTAGCTTTTAGGTAACAGAAGACGCTATAAAAACTCATGTCCAATTCCTTTTTATTATGCTGTTACATTATTATTACATAACTATTTGTGCAGTATTTTGCCCTACAGAATAATCGATATTCCACGTTTTCTACTTACTGCTATTGCCTTTCCTGTGTTAAGCAATTGGGACGTGCAAAAATTTCTGTTTCTGAGTCAGGGATGCCAGAACTCTTTTTGGATCAAGGCCTTATGTAATTTTTAGCTCTCTTTCAATATTTTAAAATTTTGCCCCAACATCACTAGAAAGTTAGAAACCACAGTAGGAAGCTGAACCAGGTATTTGTAATTTTGTAAGTTGTAAGTTGTAACATTGTATGTAAAAGCAAAAGTTTTTATTTACAATAGGCCTAAATGATAAATGTCTATAATTCAGTTTAGCATCCTTTCTTTATTTAAGGAACAATTTGATATCAGTAGAAGGCTTATGGTTTGCATTGTAATTAAATTATTAATTGACTTATGGATTCTTTGTTATTAACTTATTTGAATTTTGTAATTTAGTATTACAGTTAATTATTATTTATTAAGTTACTAATTCCAATTTTTTTTTGGTGCTATAGGTTTCCTTTTGAGTTAGCCCACTACAAATTTACAAAATACAAATATGCCGAAAGCCTTGGACCCATTTTGGGAGTATGGGACCCCTGATGGTGGGAGTCGGGCAAATCTATCATGCAAATTGTGTGGGGCTACGATGACAGGCAGGGTTACGCGATTGAAATACCATCTCGCTAAACTGTCTGGACATGATGTTGGGCTTTGTACAGTTTCTAGTGCGGAGCTTGTACGAAAAGCTCTTGAGGCAATTGAAGAAAAGGACAGAAAGAAGGAAGAGGCGGAAAGAAACAAAGCTGAACGTGCAGGTAGATCTTCGGGATATCTTCTCCTGATTTTGGTGTTGAGGATATTGGATTTGGGCCTAGTGGGAGGGGCTCCACAACTGGCACACCATCACATGGTACTCCTAGTGTAAGTGCGAGGTCATCATTTTTTGTTCCACGAACAGGACCTGGAGCACAACTTGGCATAAAATCGCTTGTTAAAAAGGAGAAGTAAGAAGCAGATAGAGTCATGGGGAGGTGTATTTTTTGGAGCGACTTACCTCTCAGCATCACAAAAACCAATCCATATTGGCAGCCAATGTGTGATGCTATTGCTGTTGTGGGCCCAGGGTACAAAAGTGCCACATATCAGGAGTTGCAGGGGCCAATTCTTCAAGCAGAAAAACAGGTCCTCAACTCTAGATTGGCGGAGTTGAAAAAGACATGGGAAGTCACTGGTGCACAGTGATGTCTGATGGTTGGACAGATAGGAAGGGTAGGACCCTTCTAAATTTCTTGGTACATTGTCCCAAAGGTACCATGTTTATTAAATCGTTGGATGCATCAGAACATATAAAAGATGCAGCAACGATATGTGAGTTGTTAGATGGGCTCATTCGGGAGATTGGTGTGCAGAATGTGGTGCAAGTCATAACAGACAATGCAGCTAGTTATGTGTCTGCCGGCAGAATGCTTATGGAGAGGCATCCCACATTGTTCTGGACTCCATGTGCAGCGCATTGTCTCGATTTGTTGCTTGAGGATATGGGGAAACTCTCCTTCATCAAGGAGGCAGTTGATATGGCTAGGAGCATCCCCAAGTTTATTTATAACCATGCTCTTGTTCTTAGCCTTATGAGGAGGTACACTAAAAACAAGGAGTTGCGGCGTCCTGCCATCACACGTTTTGCCACAACCTTTATTACTCTTCAGTCTTTGCTTTGATGTCAGTTCGAGTTGAAGCAAATGTTTGTGTCTGATGATTGGCGTAATTCTAGATACAACAAGAGACCTGAAGGGAAAGCCATTGCAAAAATGGTGTACTCTGAGACATTTTGGCATGGAGTAGAAGAAGCATGTGCAGTTAGCGAACCTGTAGTAAAGGTTCTTAGATTGGTGGATGGAGAGAAGCCTGCAATGGCTTATTTGTATGAGGTCATGGATAGGGCCAAGGAGGCCATTCGTTCCTATTATGCAGACAAGGGTTCTGCTGGCCTTCATAGGCAGATGGTGTTATGGGATGTGATCGATAGTCGGTGGATAGGGATGCTTCATCGACCCATTCATGCAGCAGCACTCTTCCTCAACCCCGCATTTTCATACAAATGCAACTTTGATTTTGATGGCGAGGTGATGGAAGGGCTCCATACCTGTATTCAGAGGATGGTACCTAATCCTAAGCTTCGTAGCATGATCAATTGCGAGATACAGTCTTATCGGGATTGTGTTGGCCTATTTGGCTTTGATGATGCTATTAGGGAAAGGACCCTCTTCATGCCACGTAAGTGACAAGTCATCACTCATTAGAAATTAGAATTTTAAATTTAATTATGTTTTAACTTTTAAGTTTTTGAATTTTTTATTTCATTATTTTGTTGGAGATATTTGGTGGCGAAGCTATGGTGCAAGGGCACCAAATTTGCAAAAATTGGCTATACGAATCTTGAGTCAAACATGTAGCTCTTCAGGGTGTGAGCGCAATTGGAGTGTGTTTGAGAAAATACACGCCAAAAAGCGCAACAGGTATAACTTTGAACTCAAGACTTCAGTTGAGCAATTACACTTATTGTAAATTTTTAATTTTTAATTTATGACCTTCAAGTGTCAAGAGTCAAGATTCAAGACTCATTACTTTTTTTGACACTCTTACAGGTTGGAGTTCGCACGCCTCAACAATTTGGTGTATGTGCATTACAACATCCGACTTCAAGTGAGGCAAATAGAATCACCAATTGATCCATATGCCATTTCCTTAGACAATATTGATGTATTGTCTCCGTGGAGGGTGGAGTCTGAGGAGCCCATATTGGAGGAGTCACCTTCATGGTTAGAGCCAGTGGCAAATGATCCATTAGAGCAAGGGCAGCAAGAGGAGGACTCGGAGTCAGAGGAGCAGCAACACTTAGAGGAGGCGTAGGAGGAGCAGGAGGAGGAGGACACTGCGGGAGCATCAACATCAACACCATCTGCTATAGATATAGGATAGCATAGCTCCATGCCTAGCGCTCATTATTTCACATTAGGTGCAGAGGCAGGGTCAGGGCCTTCTACTACTAGGGGCAGGCCTAGCAAACAACCCATCATGTTTTCCCGTAAAAGGGGGAGAGGGCAGTAGATAGATAGCTGCTAGTTTTATTTGTTATGCTACATGTAACTCATGATGATGAGATACTTTTATATATGTGATGTTATTTTGTATTGGTTCTCCACATTTGATTCCTTGAATGGACAATTATCAGGGATCAGCAGGATTTGGTATCGCTTTTGATATATCATTTCTATTTGACATCATATATATCAGTGTTTTCTTCATATTTATGTGCCAATGTGTTTATTTCATGTTGTTATTGCTTTATATGTTTAAAAATCTGAAAAAAAATGAATATATTATGCATTTTTTATGCTTGCCGATATTTGCCGATATTTTCCCGATACCGATATTATCAACACTGCTCTGATGCATTTTTTTATTAAAAAAATAGATCCATCAAAACGCTCGAGCCTCATGTATCTTAGTCTCCCAATTGTCAGATTGTAACTCTCCACAGTTCTTGATTTGTTGATTATGTTGGTCCCGAAGTCTACAACCTTCATAATTTCCAAATGTGAATTGGTAGACGATGGAGGAGGTTGTTGCAATTGCCGTTGAATGGGGCGGTTGCTAAAATTTCCACCAACGTTTTTGGAATTAACTGCTTGCTACTACTCGATGGGGTAGCGTAACCCTCATCCGATTGCGTGTTTACTCATAGGGCGTCGCCTTTTGCAAGACAATGTGTTTTCTCAGGACTGTAGGATGGAGCCATTCAGTTCGAGAAGGGCTTTCTCCACGCTATCTAAATCTGAAAACTCCACGTAGGTATACACTTGTGGGTTGCCAAACTCGTTTGTAGGAATTGTTATGTAGTTCCCTGGCTTGCAGGACTCAAAATGTGTTTTCAGTTCTTGTGTTGTGCACCAATAGTCCACATTTCTTTGTAGACATGATGTTGTGGCAGCCCCACCACCACTAACATTGGTATGTACAAGAGGAATAAAGTTGTTTCACATGCCTCTTCGAGACGTCCCCAGTGACCTAGGCACAACAGGATGCAAATTACCACCACCATTACCACCACTGAAATATGTTGGGTTGACTGCCGCAAATGGAGAAACATTTGAAGAATAAGAAGCACCTCGTTTCTGCATGGTATTCATTGCCAATTTTAATCTCTCTGTGACAAATCCAGTAGCTGCAATATCATCGTGAGTGCCCTCATTGTTATATGGTAACCAACTATTTTCAGTATACAGTTAGGCCCCTCTAAATGTCGTTTCTTTTTTCTTATGTTGTTTTCATATGCACTATCTTCGTCATCTATTTGTATAGGTAAAGTGGAATTCAAGTTTCTCTGTCCATTTGCACAATTTGAAAGCATCGTCCTCTTTTGGGCGAGCTCATGAAAGGAACTTCTTTGGGCAGAACCTGCTTGCCTGAGGGATGTATACACTGACTTAGAATGCTCACTGCCATATAACGATGTTAGTTTGGCCCACGTCAAATGCTTGGGGACTTCTGAAGAATTTACAGATCGGTCACTGTCCATTCTTTTTTGTTGCTGCAACGGAATATCTTCCACAGGTTGTGACTGTGATGTGGAATCTGCAATTGGTGGGGGCAAAGAATGGGATTCCCCTGTTGGCATGACATGTGGACTCTTAATTCCAGAAACAGATTCTAAAATCTTGGAGATTTTATTAACAAGGATTGTGAATATTTCTACCTTGACATGCTCAATGTTATCTCCAACACTCAGGCCAACTACAATTTTTGGACCTTCAAAATTATCATCAGATGATTTTGCATTTGAATCATTGTTAGAGTCACTTTCCTTCTATATGACACAATCTTTTTTCCTAGTTAGATCATTCTTTATTGTTAGTCTCTTTCAAGTCAATGCCCTCTTCCATTGTAGGTGTTGAATTTGGTGTTTTGAAAGCCTTTAGTGATTTTGCAAATGATTTTTTTATTTGTTGTATTTGTTGTAATGCTTCTCCAATTTCATTTAACAATTTAGATTTATGATATTCACTTAATTCCATGATTTTCAAGGCCTAAGCTTTAATGGCAAAACGTGCAGTGAATAACATCCAAGGGTTGAATGGCTCTAATACCACTGAAGCGACAACTTAAAGTTGACGTGATTTAAATGTAAAATACATAATGTATTGTAGTAATGTTTTTATTAATAAGATGAAATGTACAAGGATTTGAAATGTTACAATGAGGGCCCACTTATATACCTTGGCAGGTGCCCTTTCATCACTGGGCATGTCTTTTTAGACATGCCTTTTTATTTAACTAATGACTATTAAGCTAAGTAACCTGACATGGGGATTTGGGATTCATAGGATACGGGGATTCGAGTGTCGGATTCAGACACGTTGACCCCCCGGAACAAGACACGTAGGATTCGTTATATATATATATATATAT
>APFE030869669.1:105269-205874 GCA_000404065.3 Pinus taeda | reverse complement strand
GAGAAACATTTGAAGAATAAGAAGCACCTCGTTTCTGCATGGTATTCATTGCCAATTTTAATCTCTCTGTGACAAATCCAGTAGCTGCAATATCATCGTGAGTGCCCTCATTGTTATATGGTAACCAACTATTTTCAGTATACAGTTAGGCCCCTCTAAATGTCGTTTCTTTTTTCTTATGTTGTTTTCATATGCACTATCTTCGTCATCTATTTGTATAGGTAAAGTGGAATTCAAGTTTCTCTGTCCATTTGCACAATTTGAAAGCATCGTCCTCTTTTGGGCGAGCTCATGAAAGGAACTTCTTTGGGCAGAACCTGCTTGCCTGAGGGATGTATACACTGACTTAGAATGCTCACTGCCATATAACGATGTTAGTTTGGCCCACGTCAAATGCTTGGGGACTTCTGAAGAATTTACAGATCGGTCACTGTCCATTCTTTTTTGTTGCTGCAACGGAATATCTTCCACAGGTTGTGACTGTGATGTGGAATCTGCAATTGGTGGGGGCAAAGAATGGGATTCCCCTGTTGGCATGACATGTGGACTCTTAATTCCAGAAACAGATTCTAAAATCTTGGAGATTTTATTAACAAGGATTGTGAATATTTCTACCTTGACATGCTCAATGTTATCTCCAACACTCAGGCCAACTACAATTTTTGGACCTTCAAAATTATCATCAGATGATTTTGCATTTGAATCATTGTTAGAGTCACTTTCCTTCTATATGACACAATCTTTTTTCCTAGTTAGATCATTCTTTATTGTTAGTCTCTTTCAAGTCAATGCCCTCTTCCATTGTAGGTGTTGAATTTGGTGTTTTGAAAGCCTTTAGTGATTTTGCAAATGATTTTTTTATTTGTTGTATTTGTTGTAATGCTTCTCCAATTTCATTTAACAATTTAGATTTATGATATTCACTTAATTCCATGATTTTCAAGGCCTAAGCTTTAATGGCAAAACGTGCAGTGAATAACATCCAAGGGTTGAATGGCTCTAATACCACTGAAGCGACAACTTAAAGTTGACGTGATTTAAATGTAAAATACATAATGTATTGTAGTAATGTTTTTATTAATAAGATGAAATGTACAAGGATTTGAAATGTTACAATGAGGGCCCACTTATATACCTTGGCAGGTGCCCTTTCATCACTGGGCATGTCTTTTTAGACATGCCTTTTTATTTAACTAATGACTATTAAGCTAAGTAACCTGACATGGGGATTTGGGATTCATAGGATACGGGGATTCGAGTGTCGGATTCAGACACGTTGACCCCCCGGAACAAGACACGTAGGATTCGTTATATATATATATATATATATATATATGAACAATTAGATATTTCTTACACAAATTCTCATTAATGATACAAATTCATTGATTTCAAACATAGATCTTCATCTAGATGTTAGTTTTACTCTTTACAAAGTAAGTTAGTAACATTATAGCATGCATAGTACATACAAAATTGAAAAATTCAAATACATGTCACATAAATCATAAATGATAAATCATAATACATATTCAATTCATCAATGATCCAATAGGAGAAAGATAAGATAGTAAGATAAAAACACTGATAGTTGTAGTTTTCTCATTAAGTCATCAAATCGAAACGTGTTACATAAGTAGTGCAATGCCAATGGCAAATAGAAATAGAAAATATGAAACAACTACAGGTATACAAGCCTCAAGGCAGTAGGTAGCCCATGAATCATGAGTCATCAATCCTCATAGTCATCATCAGAATCAGCATCAATGTCCTCATCATCATGGTCACCACTGCTCTCCTCTGCATCCTCCTCCTCCCTTGTATCAATAGTCACCTCTGCATCTGCTGGTGTAGAAGATGAACCCTTTACAATATCACTATCATCAAATCGAACAGGCTCTAGCACTGGATCATTGAGATCCATGTTGGCCAATGCCAACTCAACACTGTTGTCCAAACCCATATCATCAGGAAAGACATCCTAGATCTTTGTCTTTCCCTTCAACCACTCTTCCCTCTGCCTGTAAATAAAACGAAGGTTGGTGTGCACATACACCATTGTCTCTGCCCTGGATTGCTCAAGCCTGCTCTTTTTCACACTATACAAATTCCCATATGTGCTCCAATTCCTCTCACAACAAGAGGATGGAGTCACTTGAGAGAGGAGCCTCATGGCTAACTGCTGAAGAGGAGGGCTTGTTGCCCCATGATTTGCCCACCAAGAATAGGGCTTCTTAGCCCCCTGTCTCTAATCACATCATATCCTGCAAATCGACCAGTGCCAGTGGAAAACTCTGCAAAGGCATCTTCCACCTCATCAAGCAATGCTCTATCCTAAAAAACCCACCTGAATGCATCTTTCCTCCCCTGTGATATTTCACCATCTATGTGAGGAGGGAATCTGTGGGAAGGTCCACCATTCAGCCACTCATTGCTGTAGTATTTTGGGTTCAATGAGTGAGCCAAACAATGTAAAGGTGTGCAATTCTTGTCCCATCTGCTGACAAGAATATCCTGTATAGTACCACAAAAGGCCTCTGGTGATGTCTCATACTCGAGGCACTCACTCTGTAGAATAATGCTCCTCACAGACTCAATCATGGAATGCCCTCCCTCATAAACCTCTGCTAGGATGGGTTTGTCTGTATCTGCAAATCGAAGCAAAGAAATTATAGGGTCCATGATCTAAATAATTAGATCTACCTTTTCCCACCAAGCATCATCTAGCACTGTGTCCTTCACTCTTTTAGAGGCCACTTGATCCGTCTTTCTCCAAAAAGACCAAAACTCATAAATAACCATGGCCCCAAGAGTGGTCTTGACCTCCCTCAACCTCTTCAACATGATGAATGAAGAGGCAAACCGTGTATCAGCAATCTTCAACAATGATAGATTGTTGTACTCCTTGTAAATAGTGAGGGCATTTGGATTTCAGTGCTAAGTTCAATGAATGGACAATGCAAGGTGTCCAAAACACTTGTGGATATTTAGCTCCCACAATCATGCTAGCAACCTTGCCAGGTGCATTATCTGTAATGATTTGCACACAAGAATCAACACCTACATCTTCAATAACTTTAATAAACAACTCATCCATAAATTGTGCATCCTTGTATTCTCCAAGTGTATCCACTTCTTTCAAGAAAATTGGACCATTCAAGGAAGACACCATGAAGTTGATGAGTGGGTGTCATGCTAGATCTGTCCATCCATCAGAAACAATGCTAACCCTAGATGTTGGCCATGATGCTTCAATAGGCTCAAGCATTTTTTGCATCTCTTTTTTTGTCTTTGTCAACAATGTGGTTCTAAGCTTCTTTGAACTAAGAGGTACATACCATAATGGAGACCCGTGAGTTAGAGCTCGACACATCTCAATAAATAGAGGTGAGCGTGCAACATTAAAGGATATGAAGTTTTGATAGAAAAAGAAGGAAATGGTGAGATCAAGCTCTTCCCGTTTCTCTTTTTGAAAAATCTTGTCCATTGTACCAAGTGAAATTGCCTTTCTTTTTGCTGCTTGTCCCCCAATAGAACTCTCAAATGGAAATTTGGTGGTGCATTTCCTCAAAAATGGAAGGGGGTCATCATTCTTGGTTTTTCTTGATTTTGCAGCCACATTTGCCATACCAACAATGAGCTCTTTTTCCATTTCTTTCCTCTTTTGTAAAGGAACAACTATACAAGCTCCAACTCCACAACTTGGTAAAGTCACAAATTGCTTTTCACACGAAAATATGTGCTTGTGAAAGTATTGTGGCAAAAGTTGCATCTCCAATGCACATTGCCTCCTGCCTTCCCCTTGGTGCTTGGCCCATCCTCTCTTGCGACATATTTCCACAAGGGATATTTCTCAATGTTACCTTTAGGAGGAAGTCTTCCCTCAACATTACTTGCAACTGACTCTGATGATATTGGGGGAGGAGGGGCATCACCAATGGGGACATTCTTCCCCTTCCTTTGCCCCTACCTGCTGCCCTTGATTGCGCCATGAATATTGTAAAAAAAAATGAACAAAACATGCACAAATTTGTAAAAGAAATGCATCTACAAATTGTTGTAATACAAATGCAAAAAAAATAGAGATGAAATGCACTTGCCTGGTGCTTGAATCTCCTTGAAAGCGCTCCAAACCCTTGGATCCTTGCTCCAGACTTCTAACAACAAACCCACAACTCACTGTTTGCAAAAGAAATGAGAGAAAATAGTAAAGAAAAATAGGAATGTGTTGTTTTTAAAGGCCCGCAGGTTCCTTTTCACCGGATTCGAATCCGATTTTTGGGACACGTTGTGTCCCAACGATACACGACCCAAATTCGAGCATGTCTTGTTAGGACACGACATGTCCCAAATTTAGGATTCGATTTAGGGCGAATCATGTCCGATTCGTAGGATTCAGACACTTGAGGAAAATACAACGAATCTGGTTTCATAGCTATTAAGTAATCATTACTTCAATTATTTATTATTACATTTATTTTATTTTATATGAATTATATTCATAACATTCACCAGACTCACCACTAATCCACAAAAACTCCCATCCAATCTCACCGCCAAGCCAGTAAAGACCACATCTCCATGTTTTTAGCTAAACCCTCTGCTTCATGATCTAGACAATCTCGATTCTCAACTCCCTCTGAGTTGCTTCCTTGTGCACACTCTAATTCATTGGCCCTTCAAAGTAGCTCTCATACCATGTTGTTTTTCCACAATATTGGAATCTAGGTTAGAATCTTATAATCACTGACGCTGCCAATCCAAGTATCACAACAAACTACTTTGCACAGCGGAATATAAACAAGAGTAAATCAACACGTGCACAAACATAGACAAACTTTTACAATTTTTCAACTACCCAACTTTGTTATATTAACAAACTAAGAATACAATTGTTTAGGACTCCTGTACCAGGGATAATGTCCCTCATACATCCACTGATACAAGACTACAATTGGGACTTGGTGTCAACAACCATGACAACCATACTGCTCGAACAAGATACATTGACCATCTGGTTGATGTAGTGTGCTCTCTCAACTCCTCTCGGTCATACCCTGAACACACCTGCCCGGTCCTTCGACTCCCGATCTGCAGCAAATCCAATCTATGATCAATGAACTAGCTCCATTAGGCCACTGAACTTGGCTTCACCTTCTCTCTAGTTGAGTGTTCGTCCTTCAATGCATTAATACATCAAAACTCCTGTCAAGTTGTTCACAACTCCATTTGTGAACAACTCTCAACTACCCACTGCTGCTCCTCAACTCCTTTGGGACTTCTTGCCCAACTAGCTACTCCTTAGTCCTTCAAGGACACAACTTCTTTAGGACTTTCTTCCCATTGGTGCCTTCTTGTGCTGCTCAATGAAAACACTCCTTAGGGCATGGAGGTCCACCACATATCACTACAAGATGTCCTTCTCCAACAATGAACTTCCACTGATGTGATCTGCTCCCTTGGCCTCTTTTCTTTGTCCTTAAAGAATCAGTCCTGAGCTCACCTAATTTTGCCTCTCCTAGAAGCTCATTTGTCCTTCAATGACCTGCACTTAAGGCTTGGAGCAAGCCACTACAACCCTCCTAACTCTTGCTCTTTTGGCTACTTCACCAACTGTCCTACACTAGGACAACATCCTCTAGCAAATGAACCAAACTATGAAGAATACATACCTCTGGTTTGGGACTCTTTTTGCTGCCTTCAACCTAGGCCTTGTGCTGCTACAGACCTAAAGTATTTGGCCTGGTTAGGGCATCAAATTAACCCTCAACCAGACCTGCAATCACCTTAAAACCTTCACTGCCTCTTGTCAGTGGATTTGCCTCCCTTTGCTTGTTACTAGACTTCTTTAGGATGCTAACTAGCCCTCCATTTGACTGCAAACCAACCCTATTTTAGGGCTCAGTCCCCCCTGTAATCCTACAACGAAACTAGACTCTGTTACTCAAGAAGAACAACCTCCACACAAGCACGGATTAGACTAGAAAATGCCCTCAAACAACTCGGTAGACCTCTGCTCTTGCTCGGCCCTTCAACCTATCATAAGAAAGTGTAATCTAACCTCTTTCCAAACTTTAGTTAGGACACCTACAATGTGGTTGCCTCAGACTTCAAATGTACCTTCAATGATTCGATGCCCCTTAGATGTGTCAAATCACAATCCTACACATTGTTGAGAAATCTAGGGCACTAGCATTAGGTGATTTCTCTTTTATTAGTGACTGTTTGTGAATGCCTTTTACTCGTTTAGATTAGGATCTTCTTCATGTTAGATTATTAGTGTTCTTCTTCATCTAACAGTAACCAATGCATGAACATAAATAGACAAGAGTCACAACATGTAGGTTATGAGCCAGGGCCAAAGCCTCATTTGTTGAGAGGAAAACCTGCACAAATTCTTTTTGTAGAGATTCCAATTGACGAATACCAAGACCTAGACCCTTGACCTATTAGCCTCTCCAAGAACAAGACACAAGTTCTCTTGATTGTCATTAGTCTTCTTGACTCCTCTTCCACTTCGCTCTTCTTAGCATCGAGACGTAGCTTCCACCAATCAAAGTGATCTTATTTTTGCGATGGCATTTGAGTCTTCATTGATATCATTAACTGTGATAGTACTGAGCCTTGCTCACTGTAGAGACACCGAAACAAAAGGTACAGAGATAGCTTCATAACAAACAGTGGATAGACCAATCTGTGATAGCAACATACTGTAGTGACATTAAGGTTGTGTTTCTAAACCGAGACATGGAGATCTTCTTTATGCTAGAACTGAAACTTGTTCACTAATATTTCTCCTTGTTGTACCGAGAGTTTTCCCTTGACTGCACCGAGGTTATCTTTATATTCCTGTACCCTAGTCTGAGCTTCTTATTCGAACATTCTTTTGCCCTCTCATCCGAACTGTATACTGTGATTGTTCATCCAAATTCAGATTATAATCCGAACTTCTGTACTTTTGAAATGCGGATACCTTGCACACCTATATATAGTAGTATGCCATATATAAGCTGACATGTGTTCAACAGAGAGATATGCCTCTTATTTGTGAGCCGACTTGAGTTAGTTGTTCCTTTTAGAAGCCGACATGAATAGGAAGACTTTGTGCTTGTTGTTGGAGGGCTATTATAGACTCATATACATTTGACATGACAATGACTCTTTGACAAATCCTAAGGCTCTCAATGGGAGCCATCTAAAATAAACATCTTGTTCATGAAACCCATGAAGCAAGGCATTATAAAAATAATTTTATTCTTTTCTTTTCATCATTTACAAAGATCATAATTAGATGTCATTATGAAGATCGAACCTAGTTACATTAACTAGGGAGGTATTCATAATGGTACTTGGTCATTCTCAATCTGAAGAATTTCTCATAAGAAGAATCGGATTGGTAACCCATTTATTTAGCATCATATTCATCAACATTGTTATATAGCAAGGCCTTGACTAACAACTCTATCCACATGATCATAGCACAATGTTGGCGAGACCAATGATTCATAGACACCAAAATCATTGTCTCTCTCAGAACATACCCTACCCGAGTACTCAGGATATGTCCCACGAGGACTATTCTTCTATTGGACTCCCTAACCCTCAAAGAATATTGGTCCTCCACGACTACTCTTCTATTAGATGCCCTATCTCATCCTCAATGAGTATCAGATGCCAAATGATTACCCAATCCTCTCATTCTGTCTTCCCAAGTGAAGACCAGAATGATGTGTCTATCTCTCACACTCAATTA
Organism: Pinus taeda; assembly: GCA_000404065.3. Lineage (NCBI taxonomy): Eukaryota > Viridiplantae > Streptophyta > Pinopsida > Pinales > Pinaceae > Pinus > Pinus taeda. Next base: position 198,121 of record APFE030869669.1, on the reverse strand, counting down.
GTGAGGACATATCTATTCCATTAAAGGAATTTACTCATTCCTATGCAAGAAATGTACCTAAGCTCCCTCTTGGCTTAGGAATTTCCAAGTTTCTTCCAAGTAAGAAACTTTCTATGCTCCCTCTTAAAATAGGGACCTTCAACAGCTTCTCAGGTGGAGATGATGGGGCAACTAGATGTTTGAACAACTCCTTTCTTCGATGTCATGAATTTCTTCTTTGTGGAGTCTTCATCTTTTGGGGACCTCTTCATAGGGCATAGACCATCCATCACTTTCATCCATCAATCATGTCATCATTCATTTCATTGAAAAGTGATCCATCAGTGTTTAGCTGGCATTGCTTCATGTTCTGCTACCTTCATGAGGCTATCTTTTCCGGAAGGTTCTTGCATCCTTATACAAGGTTCTTCATGGAAGATATTCATAGTTCTTCCCTTCGGTAGTCCTACATAAGCCCATCCAGATACTAGTTTATAAATAATGAATACTTAAATCATAATTACCTTGTGATGGTCTTTCATCATGACATCTTGTAGGCATCATGTTAATTTTAGGTATGTTCTATGCTTAGAGCAATTTATTTCAATTTTCACAGTTAGCTCAATATCTTTTTAGGTTAGCAATCACATCAGCATAATAGTAAATTGTAGATAGAACATAAACATAAATCGTAGAAGACAAGCCAAGACAAGAGGACACAAGATGTGGCCCTAGCTAGGGACAAACCCCAATGTGGGGAAACCCTTGATCAATTTTTCTTATATGTTCTTCAATAGTTCAGCAGAAAGAGAGAGAGTACATATACAACAAAAGTCAACACTTTGACTTATCTAAATAGGAGCATAGATCATCTCTAAGAAGATGATACATGAGGTAGATGAACTCAGTTGAAGACATGTTGCTTCAACTGATTCTCCAAGGTGACACCATCATCATGCTACTCCTATCATTGTGCTACACCTCATCATCATGCTGCGCCATGCTGCACCCATCATCACTATGCTGCATTTCATCATGCTTCACTAATCATGACTACACCCATCACTGGACTGCATCATGTACCATTGTTGTCCCATTGTTGTACCAATGTTGCACCATGTCCAGCAATACTGATCTACACCATGTTGCACCATGTCCAACAACACTGATCTACACCACGTTGTACCATTACTTCTGTCATGCTACCACACTGCTTTAGTCAACACTTTGACCCAATACACGTCAAACTCTCACTCATGCTGCCCAACCACTGTGGAAACTGTCACTAGTTTAGAGCATCTAATCATGAGATCTGCGCTCATCTCATTGACTTCCACAAGCTGCCTTAACACGATCCAAATTTGATCCTCATCTAGGATCCAACACCTATAAGAAATGTCATAAATAACATACCTTAGCTCACTATTTTGAGGTCTAATTGGTTTGCTACAAACTAGGCCTGGTTAGGGCATATCACAGTCCCTCTGCCAGCTTTCTTTTTCGCCTAGATTTGCTCCAAGGTGATGCGGTTGCCCTTCCTTGTGGGGATGAGACCCTTCACTGTAATCCTGGGCAGTTCTAGCCCTTGCAAAGTCCTCGACCTACCCTCAACCCCTGCAGCATGCTACAACAAGCTTCCACAGGCCTGCAACAACCTTGTTAAGGGTTTGCCCACCCTCAAACATCCTCAAAACAGTCCCTCCTTGGTTGTGGCCTACTCTTGAGGAGGTGTTGGCACCCTTGGCTGTTGTCCTGGGCATAGATAGCCCCTAAACAGCTCCATGTTGCCCTCCAAAGATGAGTTAGGACCTACAGCCCACCTACAACACCATACGTTGCCCTTCCTTCAAGAGTTTTGCACCCAAGACACCTCCACGCAGGCTGAACCAACCTCCCCTTGCCTCGACCCTCTAGGGAGTTGCCTCGGCCTCCCCTCACAACAATTCAACCCTCAAACAAACCCTAGAAACAACCCTAAAACACCATGTTGTTCCTTCCTCCTCTCCAACGAGTTTGCACTTAAGGATTAGGGCTATCTCCTTCACAACATGACTGCATCTTCCTTGACAGCATATTGGATTAGGGCAAACTACGTCTTCTTTGATTTAGGTCATTTGTAGAGCTACTAGGGCAACATTTAGACTTCAAGCTTAGGCTCATTCCCTACTGCGTCTAGGGCTTCCTCCTCTTAGACTTCTCTTCCACTAAAACCCAAAACAAGTGGAGAGAAATCAAGAGTGAAGTGTGTGCTCAAATGACTATTAAGTCACCTCCTTTTATACTAAAACGTTGAGCACATGTGGGGGTTACTTGGTTGCTAGCCGACCTTGAGAATTGTCCTATAACACAAATAATTTCATATCTCCATGAATACTTATCGGAATCGGATGATATTTAGATCAATCCTACACCTCTCGATGGGAGGAGTCGAAAAAAAATATCAGCTGCCATAAATAAGATGACCCACATGGAGTTTGGCCCTAGTTGCCATTTTAACACATCAGCATCTTGCATACATGTTGACACATCTCCTTAAAGATATGAATTGTCAAGGGTCTCCATCTTTTTCCATACTTTCATTAGAGTCTTCATATCTTTCTCGGAGATATCATAGTCAAATCTTCTTGGTCCTTCGGATGTTGGCTTCCTTTACCATAATTGCATAGCTTCATGATCTCTTCCTTCATTTCTTCACATATTTCATTCCAATCCTAGGAGCTTCCAATCAGAGTTCCCTCAATTGTAGTCAACCACCTCATACTTCATATGAGGACATATTATGTTAATTTCATCTAGTGTGATCCATGCCTTCCGACATCTTTTCATAGGAGCAGATTGCTTTCCGTTGAACATGCTTCTCAAGATAGCGTAGTGATCCAAGTTACTTGCAACCATACAACGTGACTTTATAAAATCGAATATAAGGGTACATACCTCATTTACCTTTAGGTCATCTAGGTTTTTTTCAGTAGCTTCCTTGATTGAAAAGAGCTTCAACCCCTTGATCTGCTTCATTTCTTATGTCATCATACCATCATCCCATGAATTCCACTAGTTGGAGTTCCTGATGAAACACTTGCTTCCACTTTAGATCAGTGAACCCTTCGAGGATTCCATCAGAGAGCATATCCTTATTCAGCAAATGTTTCCCTTTTGTATGATGAGACTTGTCCTAGATGACATCTTCCTTTGATCTTTCAATTAGGTCACCAAGAGCTATATCCTTCAAAGTTGACTATCAAACATCCTTCATGTTTCTTTTGGTGATGTCACGAGCTCTTACTTCTAATTCTTTTTCTTTTCCTTGGACTTCCTACTTTCAGCTTCGTCCACTTCTTTGGTGAAATGGACTTCTTCTCTATTCTTCTAGTTATTGCCCTTCTTAAGCTAAGGACAATCTTTCCAAAATGTTCATAACATTGAATCTTAGCTATGTTCTTCTTTTCTGACGGCAAAATGTCTGAATCCTTTCATTTGATCCTTCAACAATTTTTCCCTCGACCTGTCATCTTCTATCTTGCATACAAGTTGTTGAATGAGATAACTTTCTTATCCCTATGGAAATTTGTTACCTTGTTCATCAGATAGTCATGAGGATTGTCTTTCCCAGATCTTGCAATTGAGATCTTATGAAGATAACTCTTTATCCTTTGATACCTTCAATCAGATCTAAGTAATATGACCTTCTTTATCGCATCTTCAGAGAATAGTTCTACCAGCTTATCATATCTATTTCTTTGATGTCTCCAATACTGCTATGAGGGGATATTTCATAAGAATCCTTTTCTATGTATTCAGAGGAGACCTTTTCATTGATATGTTCAATGACTTCACTTTCTTCGAGTACAATGTCTGTCCTCCTTTTTCATGCAAGGAATTTCGATGACCCAACCAGCTTATAGATCTCATTGAAAAACGAAGTCATTTTACCAAATTTGATTATAGAATGAAAGATACTTACTTGACAAGTGAAGATGAAATCTTTAACTTGATCACTTAAATGGCAGTTGAAGAAGATGTATTAGTGCTTCTTGTGGATGATCTTCTTCCAAATGAAAAGCCCTTTTTCAATAAAGGAAATTGCTCCTTCTATGATGTCAACACCTGTAGATCTAGCTTCCTTTTGTTGATGGAGATTGATGAGGATGTTTTGATGCTTCTTCGGATGATCTTCTTCCAAGATAAGGAGGGGATCCTTGCTGCAATGATGGGGAGATTGCCTTATAGCGTTTGAAGATGATGATAATGCCTTCTAACCTTATTTGTCTTCAGGATACTTCGACTTCTCAGTGGTGAATGAATGCAGATTAGAGATGCTTCTAGGGTCTCCAAGATGATGTGATCTTAGTCCTAGAAATGCTTATCTATACTTTGGGTTGCCTTGCCTTGCTTAGAGTTTGATTCTTCAATGTAGATCTTGAACTTTCGCTTTGATACCCTTCGAATTGCTTTGATACCTTTCTTAAAACTCGATCCTTGAGTGTCTCTATGATTGCATGCCCTTTTCTTGACTTTGACACCTTAGCTTTGATACCATGTTGAGAAATCTAGGGCATTAGCATTAGGTGATTTCTCTTTTATTAGTCACTTCTTGTAATGCCTTTTACTTGTTTAGATTAGGATCTTCTTCATATTAGATTATTAGTATTCTTCTTCATCAAAAAGAAACCAATGCATGAACATAAATAAACAAGAGATACAACATATAGGCTATGAGCCAGGGCCAAAACCTCTCACTCTTTGAGAGGAAAACCCGCACAAATTCTTCTTATAGAGATTCCACTTGACAAATACCAAGACCAAGACCCTTGACCTATTAGCCTCTCCAAGACCAAGACACAAGTTCTCTTGATTGTCATCATTCTTCTCGACTCCTCTTCCACTTCGCTCTGCTGTGATGGCATTTGAGTCTTCATTGATATCGTTAATTGTGATAGTACTGAGCCTTGCTCATTGTAGAGAAACCGAAACAAAGGTGCAAAGATAACTTCATAAGAAACTGTGGATAGACCAATCTGTGATGGTCACCAATTTGTGATAGCAACGTACTGTGGTGACACTAAGGCTGTGTTTTTGAACCGAGACATGGAGATCTTCTTTATGCTAGTACTGAAACTTGTTCACTAATACTTCTCCTTGTTGTACTAAGAGTTTTCCCTTGACTGCACCGAGGTTATATTTATATTCCTGTACCCTAGTCCAAGCTTCCTGTTTGAACTTTCTTCTACACTCCCATCCGAACTGTATAATGTGACTGCCCATCCGAATTCAAAGTATAATCTGAACTTCTCTACTTCTGAAATGCAGATACCTTGCATACCTATATATAGTAGTCTGCCCATATATAAACTGACATGTATTCAACAAAGAGATATGTCTCTTATTTGTGAGCCGACTTGAGTTAGTTGTTCCTTCTAAAAGCTGACATGAATAGGAAGACTTTGTGCTTGTTTTTGGAGGGCTATTATAGACTCATATACATTTGACATGACATTGACTCTTTGACAAATCCTAAGGCTCTCAATGGGAGCCATCTAAAATAAATCTCTTTCTCATGAAACCCATGAAGCAAGGAATTATTAAAATAATTTTAGTCTTTCCTTTTCATCACTTACAAAGATCATAATTACATGTCATTATGAAGAGCGAACCTAACCTAGTTACATTTTACAACACACATGGACCCAATCCTGCTCCCTCTCTACCTTGAAGTTGTCCACTTCTAGCCCTATAACCCTGTTGGTAAAGTCTCCAACACTTGAGATTCTAGGGCATACTTATTCTTGCATAAACCATTGTGATCTCACTTCCATAGAGCTCCAACTGCTGCACTGTCCTCACAGGAGAACACGACCTATTCTGGCAGCCTTATAGGGCTACCCGACCTCCCCAAACCTGGTGTATTCAGCCTTCAACATCACAAAAATTTCCGACCTTCAATCAGAGGAAGAAACTCATAATTTAATGCCCAGAATAGTCCCACAACAAACTCGACCCTAGGTCTCCTTCCTCATTGCCTTTGCCTGCACAAAACCAGACCCAAACAGTCTTAAGAACCACCTACTCTTGCCTTCGTTTGGTTTCCTAGGGCATGCAGCTTCCTAAGGTAAACTTCAGCCTCAAAATTCGGACTTCACATGAGAAAAGGGAAGCTATGATTTGTGAGGAATGAGGCTCCTCCTCTTCTCCTTTTATATCTTTTCCTCAAGGCAACAACTAGCCAATCTAGGGCCTTCCTTAAGTTAAGTCGACCCTTCTTTTGTGCTCCTTTGCTTACACATAATATTAAAAAAATTATTATCCCCATTTCTACTAATCCAATTTTGGTGTTCTTTGCAGCCCCTAGTTCCTTTTAGGATCTACCACAATTTCCAAGGGTCAAACCATTGAAACTCCATAGGTATTTGGCTCCACACCATTGGATGCAAAACCCCAAGCTTGGGTTCTAAACCCACAAACCATATTTGTGTGCCCTGTTAGAAAATCGGAAACGCAGAAATATTTTCTTATTCTTGATAATTACTTGTGATGTTCTTGATTTTTTATTACGATTCTTTATATCTTCTTTCTTTTAGTTCATCAAGCAATTACCAAAGCGAAAGCACATAAAACAATGGACACTAGATGTAGGCACTATGCCAGAGCAACACCCCCCTCGAGGGGAAAACCTAGTCAAAATTCTCTTCCTTTCAATAGTATTCTTTGGGACTCTTCACCCTAGACAAAGACCAAACTTTCCCTCCACACCAAGTCAGCCTCCCAGATCTTCGACCTCTCTTCCAGCAACTTCGACTATGTAGTAGCTTTCGACATCAGGCAGCTTCCAGCATCATCAAAACTTGGAAGACTTCGATCTCCCAATCTAGGGCACAAAACAAAGAGAGAGAGGCACCAAAATTTTGTTTTTCTTCTTCTCCTTAAACTCCACCCAACTCACATTTCATTTGGCTTCCTGGCTTCGTACTTTGCACTTCCTAGCTTTCTTAGAGATATTGAACTTGCTTGAGATGAAGTGCTCCAAATGAATTCGACTTGCTTCTATTTATAGGCTTCAAGGGAGGTCGAATTGATGTCCTTAGGCCGACTTGATGTGGAGGATACATAAATTACATTTGAGTCAATACTTAACCCTTTACATGATTCAAAAGCCCAAGGGTCTCTTTAAACGTACAATGACTCTATTGACTCAAAATAAATCCTAGAAGTCCTCAATGGGGACTTTGACCTAAAACATGGTAACCCAAATAAGTCATAATAATAATAATAAATCTTTTCTTTATTCTTTTGACAAGTACATTACAAGATGACTCAAATACATTAAATGAAGACCAAACCTAGTTACATTTTTCCATCATGCCCATTCCTTCAAAACCCACTAGCCTAGGGTTTGGAGTACCTCCCAAGCTACAAATCTCAATAGTGTATCAACGTGTTGAGGAATTTGCAGAAACAAGGGAAGTTTTCCCTTATTGTAAAAATTTTCTGAACTATATTTTTGCTGAAATAACCTAATAGAAGCCACCAAGTTTGCAGGTTTTCCCCAGTTGGGGTTTCCTGGGTAAATTTGTTGTGTATGGTTTCATGGTGTGTTTGTCGTCATTTGTTCCTTATTTTCGCTACATGGTGTTGGAAAAATAGAAAGGTAGAAAAACTTTCTTATCTTGATAATTACTTATGATTTTTTTGCAATCTTATTAACTTCTTTTATGTCTTCTTTTATCTTCTTATCATCAGGCAACTACTAAAACATAAATGCATGAAGATCAAAATAACAAGGACATAGGATGTAGGCTCTCAGCCACGGCAAAACCCCTCTTCTAAAGGAAAACCCAAAAAAATTATTCTCTTCCTTCAAAACCAAATCAAATGAGACAACCAAGACCCTTGACCAAGACAAAAGACCTCCTCCAATCCGCCAAGTCAGCCTCCAAGATAGTTAGCCAAACTTGAGACGTCAACTCGAGTCAAACTGCTTCAATACTTGCATCAAATTCAGATTTCTGCCCTACTACATCAAGAATTTCGACGCTACTATAGACTTGTAACTTCAACCCTCCTACAACTCCTAAAATCTCGCATGTGTGGGAAAAACAAGAGGAAAACAAGCTTCTTAACTTCTCTATGATTTTCTTTCTTTGCTAGGGTTTATCTTTCTTCTTCAAGCTTTCTCCTTGCCTTCGCACTTCCTTGAATTGCAGATCGAACTTCACTTGGACGAATCAATGATCAAATAGGTCAAATTCCTTCTTATTTATAGTCTCTTCAAGGTGGTTGAATCCCTTCATGAGGCCAACTTGGTGGAGGAGGCACAAATTACATATTTGACACAATTACAAATTTCTTTCTTGATATACAAAGCCCAGGAAGGGTCTATTACATGATGACAAGGACCAAGACTCATGATACAAATCCTAAAATCACACAATGGGTGATTAGACCTAGAAAAAAAATAAATAAAGCATGAAACCCATGCTTATAAATAATTTTATTTTATAATAATTTTTTCTTTTTCTTTGTTTTGACAAATACAATTATGAAGACCAATACTAGTTACATTTCTCAACACATGATAGTTAGTAAACTCAGTGTATTTGTGGGTAAAGTTAAATTTCAGTTTTCAGCTCTATTTTTAGTATAAATTCATAGATTAGATAGCTGAGCTTTAAGAAAACTAACAATATGTGTCATACTAAAAGTTCAGTTGATGAATCAGTTCCTCAATACATACATGCGATTTGATCTCAAAAATAGCAAATCTTAGGGGATGTATGAATTCCCTTCTTGTTATTATTGGCCATGCAACAAGGTTTGTTGGCTTGTATGCAACAATTGTAGGTATTCTTTTTCAGCTGATTTTGAACAAATACTGAAGATTTTTTTTCTCTAATACTAGAATAATGAATTCTACTTATTTTCTATTTTGGTGGGTGTCTCAAGTTTTCTCATTGACGTCATTGTCAGTAATAAGGTTCTAGAGTTGAGAAAGGTTTGGGACTACTACCCAATCATAAACATAATTTATTGATTGTGCCTTTCTAGCTCTTTGAGTTAATGATCTTCTAAGTTGCAAGGAATGCCTGGAATGGCCGCATACTAGTGCCAGAAACTAGTATAAAATGGATTGGAAATGTCGTTGGCTATACAGTACAGTGTTTCCAAGTTGTTTCTGCAAAGAAAGGTTGTGTCTCCGTCTATTTTTTGTTTGTTTGCTGGCCTGTCCAAGCACCCATGAAGGGTGTGGGACCCTTGGCTTAAAATGATCAGTGGAAAGGAATTGGAGCATCCATGGTTTGATTCATTCCATGGAGCACAACAGGTTGGGATCACAAATCTATGCATTGTGTCTTGTAGGGGTGAAGAATATACAAGTAGACCTCATAGAGACTGGGATGTGGTTGAAAAATGCCTAGGCTTGGAACTCTCTTCTGTGGTTCTTGATATTGGTGGTGATGCAACTAGAAGTGGAGCCACTTCATCTTTCAATCCATGCGCTAGTTCTGTTGAGCAAGCATCATGTTCTATTTTGTTGATGAAGACGATAATGGGGATGAAATGGATATGTAATTGTACTTGTCTTTAGCTCATGTTTTATTTTGTTTTCAGCACATATAACTTTACGTATAAAGGCTGATTTTGGATATATAGCGTGATCTATAAAGCTAATTTTGGATTTTGCATCTTGTAATCTTATATGAGAGTTAATACAGACATGTGTTTCCTTTTAAAATGTCATTTATGTTTATCATTCTTATTTTCTTGCAAGATAATGTGTTATTTAAAAGATATATATATATATATATGTACCATGTTCCTCGCAACATACCCATATTGGGGATTTCCAGGCTTTCTTGTTTCAGAAAGTTATAGATGTTTAACCGTTTTCTGCAACTTAGATTATTTTCAATGCTCTATGCGAAAGGAAGTCGATTCCGTAAGTACTTATTTTTCTATCTTGTTATTAAATCACTTTCATCAACCTAAATTGGATAATCGTGTTTAGTTCTAAACTTATAAGAAGGTTCAGAGGGATAGGAGGATGTGTATATGTTCTTATCCACTCATCATTAGGGAAGCAAATATAAGTGGCATCAAAACAGATTGTTTAGAGTAGGCAAATGTATCAAAATGTCATTCACATAATCACAACCAATATAAAGTTATAAACAAAAGCAATCCAATGGTTAGTCAACAGAATATTAGCACCTAAGTTACCAGGAAACAGAAACGGAAATGGATTTGGATTCGGATCCGGATACGGATCCACCAAATTTTTGAAAAACTAGGATTCGTATATGGTGGGGAAACACCAAGTATAGAAAATACAATAATAATTTTTTAATTTTAGAAAACATATTCAAAGTAAGAAATCAAAACCATTTATAAATCACAACATTAGCACTGAAATCGTTAGGTAATTCATAAATCGGAAGATTGAAACCATGATGCATCATGCTTTATACAAAAAGCATAACTGTAAATACCAGTGTTGTGAAAATCGCAATTAAATTGCGATTTAATGAACGCGGTTTTTTCGTTTTGCCGATCAAATTGCGATTTTTATACGAAAAAATCACCTAATTTTTTTTTGCCGATTTTTACTGAAAAAATGGCAATTTTTTAAGAAAAAATCGTGGTGGGTCGGGGCAGCACGATTTTATAAGTTTTTTTTTGGTTTTTCAATTGCTCATTTGAAAGAAACAAATAATTTGTGAGTGGGGCAGCTTAATGATCAAGTCTAGGCCCTAGTATGAATATGCTATTCATGGTAATGTTAAATTCTTAAAGTAAAAGTGACACCTTTTACTTAAATTTTTAACATTACCATGAAATGACTCAGGATGTTTGAGAGTGGTTCCAGCCTCATTGGATTTCATATGGAGAAAGTAGAATTTTAGATTTCATTTAAAATCCAGCAGACTTATCAGTTTTTCAGGATTGGGAGATTGTAATGTTTCCAGGTGACACCACCTTCCCGGGCTACCCCTACCACCAATAGAGGACATGGTCTACCTCCTATAGCTCCTACTTCTAGTTCTTCAGCTTCTAGAGCACATCAGACTCCATTGCCATCTCCACTAGCACAAGCACCAGCATCTACATCTAAAGGGAAAGGGAAAGCTGTGGCATTTTCTCGCAAGAGGGGCTGAGGAAATCAATAGGATTAGACTTTCATTTTATTGTATATGACATTATGACATGATGAGATACATTATCATATTTTGTTGATATTTTGAGGCTGAGTTGGGACTCAGGAGTCAGGACTTACTATTCAGGACATGATTCAATGTTATGTGTGATTTTAGCACTAGAAATGATATTAAACATCTTATATATTATTCTTTATCATATTTATGTGTCAATGTATTTATTTTATGTTGTAGATGGTTTAAATATTAAAAAAATTGAAAAAAAAAATGAATATTTTTGTACCAAATGATTTTTTCTCTATTTTTCCGATTTTTTCCCGATTTTTCCGATTTTTTCCGATTTGTTCCCCACGCCGATTTAATCCCGATCGCGGTTTTCACAACATTGGTAAATACAAAATTGAGTGTCTCATCAATGATCACTCTATTGATATGATGATGTAGAGTAGGTTTATCTACATGTGAAAAAAATGGGTCTACATGCTCATCAAGTGAATGTTGTTGAGAAATCTAGGGCAATGATATTAGATGATTTCACTTCTATTAGTAACTACTTGTGAGTGCTTTTACTTCTTTAGATTAGGATATTCTTTTACTTAGGTTATTAGTGTTCTGCGTCATCAAACAACTACCAATGCATAAACCATAAAGAGACAAGAGACACAAAATATAGGCTGTCAGTCAAGGCTAAAACCTCTCACTCTTTGAGAGGAAAACCCACACAAATTCTTCTTATAGAGATTCCAACTGACGAATACCAAGACCAAGACCCTTGACCTATTTTCCCTTCCAAGAACAAGACACAAAACCTCCTTGATAAGATTCTTCTTGCTTCTCTTCCTCTTCACTGATTCAAAACTATTACTTATTTCGGCTTCTTTGAGGACCTTAGAGGACTGTACAACTGTCCTTACTTCTCCCCTTACCTTATTACCCTTGCACTGCTCTGCTGCCCCTGCACTCCTCACTGTACTGCTACCTTACCTCGTACTGTGTTGCTGCTTCACCTCGAACTGTGATGTTGCTTCACCTCGAACTGTATTGCTGCTTCACCTCGCACTACATTGTTGCCTTATCTTGCACTGTACTGCTGCCTTATGCTTCAAATTACGCACTTCTACTTCAGTACTTACCTCACATTGTGCCCTACTATAGTCTTGTCCAAATTGCAGACCCTTTAAACTCTTGTTCAAAATTTTGTCTCAAACTAAAATGTGGATGGCTCTATTTACAATGGTTTGCCACTGAAATAAGCCGACATGACTGTTATGAGGAGATAATTAATTTCTTTTGAAGCCGACTTGCATGAGGATATTTTGCTTGGTCTTGGAGGGTTGTTTACACTTATCTAATTACTCATATAAATTATAACATGCCTAAAAGGGGTCCTTCATACATGACATCGACTCAACTAGACTTTTATGACTAGATGACTCAATCCTAAAGACTCACAATGGGAGGCATCACTAAAAATAAAATTCCTTGCTCATGAAACCAATGAGACTAGCATAATAATAATTTTATTTTTCTTCTTTTCATCAATTACATAAAATCACAACTACACATGTCATTATGAAGACCGAACCTAGTTACTTTTCAACACTCCCTCTTAACTAGGGAGGTATTCATAATGGTACTTGGTCATTCTCAATCTAAAGAATATCTCATAAGAAGAATAAGATTGGTAACCCATTTGTATAGCATCATATCAACAGGCATTGTCACATAGCAAGGCCTTGACTAACGGCTCTATCTCTCCACAAGATCCGAGCACAATGCTGGCAAGACCAATGATGTATAGACACCCTCATCATTGTCTCTCTTGGAACATACCCCACCCGCGTTCCCAAGGTGTGTTCCACCGGGACTATTCTTATCTTGGATTCCCAATCCTCAAAGAATATCGGTCCTCACCGACTACTCTTATATTGGATGCCCTAATACATCTTCAAAGAGCATCAAATGCTAGATGCTTACCCAATCCTCCATTCTGTCTTCCCAAGTGAAGACAAGAATGATGTGTCTATCTCTCCCTCTTAATTAGGGAGGAAATATCTATTCCAATAAAGGAATGTACTCATTCCTACGGAAGGAATGTACCTAAGCTTCCTCTTGGCTTAGGAATTTCCAAGTTTCTTCCAAGTAAGAAACTTGTTTCCAAGCTCCCTCTTAATTAGGGACTTACAACAACTCCTTAGGTGGAGATAATGGGACAACCAGTTGCTTGATGAACTCCTCTTCACAATGTCATGAACTTCTTTTCATTATTCAGGAGTCTTCATGTTTGTCACTTCTACATAGGGCAACGACCATCCATCACTTGCATCCATGAGTCAACCATGTCATCAACGAAAAGTGATCCATTAGTCCATATTTGGCATTCCTTCATGCCATGTTTACTTAAGGATCTTTACATCCTACTACATGTGCATCGGTGGCGGAAGACATCCATAGATCTTCCCTTGGCAGCGCTGCATAAACTCATCTAGATATATAAAAAATAAAGGAATCAACATTACCTTTGTGATGGTCTTTCATCATGACATCTTCTAGTTTGCATCAACACCCTGCATACATATCGACACATCTCCCAAAGATATATATATTGTCAAGGGTCTCTTTCCTTTTCAGACTTCATCAGAGTCTTCATATCTTCCATGGAGATATCCTAGTCAAATCTTCTTGGTCTTTCAGATGTTGGTTGCCTTTACCATGGTTACATATTCCATGATCTCTTCCTTCCTTTCTTCGCACATTACATTCCCAGGAGCTTCCAATAAGAGTTCCTCAATTGTAATTAACCACCTCATACTTCATATGAGGACATTTTATATTGATTTCATGAAGTGAATATGTGACCCATGCATTCCTACATTCCTTTGAGGGAGGAGATGCTTACTTTTGATCATGCTCTAGAGCATTCATCCATGTTACATGCAACCATATGACATGACTTCCACAATATCAAATGTAAGCATACATACCTTATTTTTCATTTGGGTCATCCAGTATTTCTGTAGCAGCTTCCTTGATTGAAAGAGCTTCAATCCCTTGAACTGCTTCACATTTATGTCATCATACCATCATCCCATGAATTCTACAATATTGGAATTATTGATGAAACACTTGCTTTTCCTCATGATCAGTGAACCTTTCAATGAAGATTCCATCAGAGAATCTTGAGGATTTAAAGTATCCCTATTAGCAGATGTTTCCTTTTGACAAATGTATGATGAACCTTGTACTAGCTGACCTTGCCACTTATGTTCCCAATTGAGATTCCCAAGAGCCATATTTTTGACTTCCATAGATTCTAACCATCTTTCATGCTAATGTCCCGAAAGCTCTCACTTCTATGATGCCTTGATGCATCCCATTAAGTGAATCATGATAGCCATATCTTACAACATAAGACTTAGGAACTTGAAAAGAACTTAGGTGAGGAAGACTATCTCAATAGTGGAGATCTATTACTTCCTCCTTCTTGGATTTCTTCTTTTCAGCTTCCTCCACTTCCTCGGTGATGTGGGCTTCTTCTCTTCTTCTTTTGTTATTGTCCTTCTTGAGCTTAGGACAGTCTCTTTTGTAGTGTCCATATTCTTGACACCCATAGCATTGGATTTTGGCCATGTTTTTTTTCTTTTTTCTGAGGACCAAACTTTCCAAATTGGCCCTTTCTTCGTGTCATTGCAACATAAGCGTAATTTTTTTCACCTATTCCCACATCAGATTTGGCCTTTAGTCTAGATTCTTTAATCTTTCATAGTGACCATAGATCCTAGAATGGAGTAGCTTCTTTCTTCCCATAAATACTTGAAGTAAAGTTACCCCTCTCCTCAAGTAGTGTATTTAATACCACTATAGTCATTTCACTATCAGACATGACTTCTCCCAGTTCTTGTAGTTGATCTCGGATCTCAGATATCCTCATAAAGTATGAGTCTATTCCATCTTCCTTAGACATCTTTAGCTTGTAGAGTTCTTGCCTTAATGATATGACTTCTCCAGATGTGCTTACGAAATTCAACTCTACTAGTTTGTCATAGATTTCTTTTGAAGTTTCAAGTTTAGATACATATGGGACGAGGGAATTCTTGATGGATTCTATGAGAATCCTTTGAGCCCTAACTCCCCCTTTCATATATTTGGCAAGAGCTTGAGCATCTTCCTCTCCTGGTTTTGTGATAGATCCTTTGACATGATCCATGACCTCATTTTCAATGACACTTAGATATGTCCTTTTTGTTGAGAAATCTAGGGCATTCAATATTAGCAATATCTCTGCTTGATAATTGTTTGTGATATGTTTTTACTTCTTAACTTATGATCCTTTTGTTGTTATCTTATTAGTGTGTTCTCTTCATCAAGACAATTACCAAAAATAAATACAGACAAGTGACACAATATATAGGCTTCTCTAGCCAAGGCCAAAACCTCTCACCTCTTGAGAGGAAAACCCGATAAAATTCTTCTTCTAGATCTTCAATTGATAAGTACCAATATCATGACACAAACCCTTGCCTATAGTTTCCTCCAAGAACCTTGTCACCCACCTTGATATTTTTTCCCTTCCTTTACCTTTCCTCCTAGAGAAACTCGGTCTCTATCTCTTATACTGCTCCTTCACAACTTCCCTAAAGAGTCTCGGTCTCTAGGTCTTCTTGAGAGAAACTCAGTCTCTACTTTGATCACTTAGAACTCTTGCTGCCCCAGAAGAATTCCACTGCCCTATCTTCGCACTACCCAGAAGAATCCACTGCATAGACTTTGAACTGCCTAGAAGAATCTTCGCTATACCCAAAAAATGCTTTCATGGGAGAGACTTCACACTTCTCTTTAGCTGCTTCTTATTTGTCCTTCTTCTAGCCCTCTCTTCGACTTTCTTCTGCCTTCTTCGTCGCACCTTTCTTGTGAATGCTTGTCTAAATTGTGTGTCTCCAAATGAGGCCGAGTAAGGCTATTTATACCCTTCTTCGTTGCCCTTTAGGTCAAATTGACAACTGGAGTTTAGGCTTACTTCATCTTGTAGTTTCTTCATGGTTTGTAGGCCGACTTGAAGGGGTTTGGTGACAAGTTCTTGGAGGATACTTTACATAGACAATATTGACGTATTACAAAGTGTAACATGACTTCACTTACATGACAATGACTCTTTTATGACTAGATGAATAAACCTTAAAGACTCTCAATGGGAGCCTTGACTCAAAAAAAAAATCCCTTGCTTATGAAACCCATGAAGCAAGTCAACATAATAATTTCATTTTTCTTATTTACATAAAATCATAATTACATGTCATTATGAAGATCGAACCTAGTTACGCCTTTCAACACTCCCTCTTAACTAGGGAGGTATTGTTAAATTTGGCATCTAGGGCCAAACATCACTTTGGATAGCTCTTATGAGGCAGTTGATATTTTTCTTGGATTCCTCTTTTTGAGAGGTGTAAGATTGATTTAAAGATCATCCCATTCTGACATGTACAAATGAAGTTATGAATTTATTTTGATTATGGACTAATTGTCAAGGTCGTCGAACCATCAAATTAGCCTCATCCAGCCTTCAACGTTGCATATAAATACAAGGAGTCTCCTCCTCATTTTGGCATCTCATCTCATTCATCTTTCTCTCTCTCATCTTGACTGGGTATAGATTTCTGGGCCTCTCTCTCTCTCTCCACACGTGCGAAAGGAAGACTGTCTTTTCTAGTTGCTGCGTTAACCAGATTTGACTGAAATTTCTCCTCCTCATTTTGGCATCTCATCTCATTCATCTTTCTCTCTCTCATCCTGATTGGGTACGGATTTCTGGGCCTCTCTCTCTCCACTCGTGCAAAAGGAAGATTGTCTTTTCTAGATGTTGCGTTGACTAGATTTGACCGAAATTTTAGGAGGCCGAAATTTCATGAGACTGAAATTTCAGGAGGTTGACATTGACCAGCGTTGACCCTGTTTGACTTCGGTTTTGTGAGGGAGACTTTTGTTTGAGTAGGCCATTGTTCTGGGCACAAAAACCAAGGCAATTTGACCCCTGCGTTGACCAACATTGATGTGAAAATTTCTAAACTGAAATTCTATTGCAACAACTTATTTATTTCACCTACTTGTTATTCACAATAAGTTATTTACGAAATCCCTTCACCAAATATTAAAATAAATTCTACTGCAATTATCACACAATTACCCAGAGAAATATACATGCACAAGAACCGATCACATCAACGCAATTGTTTTTGGACAATTGTCCCCGGAAAAACCCAATGCGGGAAAACCGGTGCAACAGATGAGGGCTTTATTAATCTTCAGTAGCAATTGCTTTTACAAGGAATGATTTTACATAGAAACTGAAAGAAAACACCTGAGACTTTCCCTTTGAGACTTTCTGACACTTTGGAGACCCTGCTCCCACTCCTGTGTCCCTCTGCATCAACCTACGTGAGGGCTACATCTCTCCTCTGGACTGCGTCTCTCTTTGCGTTGTCTCCCATTGTCCCTGTGTCACCTCCTTCTCAGTCACTGCCTGCTCCGGATGCCCTCCTCTTCCTCCACCCTGCAACTCTCCCTCTAAAATCGATGTCCTTTACTTGAGAATCGATTTTCCTTGAGATACTGAGTATCTGCCGGTGTGTTTCCAAATGATCCTCAAGTCTTCTCTTATACTTTTCCTGTTGATGAATCAACGGCCGAGATTAAGTCTCTAATCAACAACTAAGATGAAAACAGACTTGATCCTCATCTCTTAGAAGCTTCTCACCTTTATCTTTATTAATACCCATTAATATTTTTATTTTCGCAAGTTTAGACTTAGGAACCCATTAAAAATATTAATTATTTTAATAACTCCTCATCTGGGTGGAATTTCTCAAAACGATTTATGGGTCTTGGAGATCTCATGTGCCTTAGTCTATCCTCCAAATTTCAACACTAGAGCACATCCGATGCTACCAAAAATCAATAGTTCACTGCCCTAATTCAGGTTGTTGCATTGAATTTTGTTGACCAAATTTGACTGGTTATTTTTGGATTATTTTAGCTACATTATCTTGATGTTGGAGGCCGAGTTGACCAAGGTTGACTGAGCTGTTTTGGAGGTCAATTTCAGCCCTGTTGATCAGTGTTGACTTTTTGGTTAGGGCTTTCTATTTCTATTGTTTTCACTAATCAATTTGGGCAAGTGAATATTGTAAATTGTACTCTCTCTCTCTCTACTAAACTTTTGAAGAATTATAAGAAGAATTGATCAAGGGTTTCCCCACATTGGGGTTTGTCCTTGGCTAGTGCCATATCTTGTGTTCGCTTATGTTGGCTTGTCTTCCATTGTTATTGGCTATGTTCTATCTGCATTTTACTATCATGTTGATGTGATTGCTATACTGGATATGATATTGGGCTAATAAAGAAAATTGAGTAAAATTTTTCTAAGCATAGAACATGCCATTGTTATCCTAAAATTAACAAGTATTCATAATGGTACCTTAGACTTTTTCAATCTGAAGGATCTCTCATAAGAAGAATTCGAATTTGTAACTCATTTGTATAGCATCATACCAATCAACATTGTTTTTATAGCAAGGCCTTAACTAACAACTCTATCTCTCCACAAGATCAGAGCACAATGCTGACGAGACCGATGATTTATAGACATACTCATCATTGTCTCTCTCGGAACATACCCCACCCGGGTTCTCTCAGGTTATGCTCCATAAGGACTATTATTTTCTTGGACTCCCCAGTCCCAAAAGAATATAGGTCCTCCATGACTACTCTTTCCTGGGATGCCCTATCTCATCCCATAAGAGCATCGGATGCCAAATGATTACACAATCCTCCATTTTGTCTTCTAGGTGAAGAACAGAACAACATGTCTATCGCTCCTTATATCAGGAGATTTTATTCCATTAAGGAATGTACTCATTCCTATCACAGAGGAATGTACCTAAGCTTTTGGCTTAGGAATTTTCGAGTTTCTTCCAAGTAAGAAACTTCTTCTCAGGCTCCCTCTTAACTAGGGACCTATAGCAACTCTTCATGTGGAGATCCTAAAACAATCAGCTACATGAAGAGCTCCTTTCTTCGATGTCATGAATTTCTTCTACGATAAGGAGTCTTCATCCTTTGGGAACTTCTTTATATATAGGGCAATGGTCATTCATCACTTTTGTTCATTAGCTAGTCATGTCCTCAACTTCTCAAAAAGTGATCTATCAAATTTTCCATCTAGCTTTCCTTCATGTTATTTTGCTTTCATGCCATATCTCCGGAAGGACATTACATCCTTCTATATGGTTTCCTTTGGAAGTCGTTCACAGATCTTCCCTTACATAAGCCCATCAGATGTTAGTTCAAAAATAATCAATGGACACTTCAAATCATAGTTACGTTTGTGATGATCTTTTGCCATGACACCTTTCTGTAGGTATCAGCATCCTGCATGCAGATTGACACATCTCCCACAGATATTCAGTGTCAAGTGTCTCTATCTTTTTCGTACTTCTATCAAAGTCTTCTCATCCTTCCAGGTGATATTCTAGTCAAGTCTTCTTGGACTTCAGATGTTGAATGCCTTCTACCTTTGTTGCATATTATCACGATCTCTTCCTATCTTTTCTCACATAGTTCATTCCCAGGAGCTTCCAATTAGAGTTCTTTGATTGTAGTCAGCGTCCTCATGATTCACATATGATGTTGATTTCATCTAGAGTGACTTATGTTATTCTTCAAAGGAGGAGATCCTTTCTTTTCCTGATCAGATTTCCACGATGGAAATAGTGATCCAAGTTAACTGCAACCATATGACATGATCTTTTCATAATAATCTATTTGAGCATACATACCTCATCTTTCAAACTTCCTATAGCAACTTCATTCGAAAGAACTTAGTCCTGCAGACCTGCTTTCTTGATTTGTCATCATACCATCATCCCTTTGCTTCCTTTCTACATCGGTGAATCCTTTGATGAGAATTTTTTCAGAGGAACTTGAGGATGTTTCACATCCTCATTTGGCAGATGTTTTCTTTATGATGATCCTAAACGATGATGACCTCTGCTTCTATAAGTATTAATGAGGTTTCCTAAGAGCTTCCTATTTTTTTTACATCAGTAGGATTTGTACTAGACATACTTTCTTCTTCCCATGTCATGAACTCTTATCTCTAATGCTTTTATCACGATGCTTCCTTCTAATGCCTCCTATCTGCTTTACATTGCTTTCTATCTATAACTTACAAGTGAAAGAAACCTTCTAATGAAGAAGATCATCTTAGTCATCCTTTAGCTTCGTCCTTCTTACGCTTCTTTGTCTCAGGTTCTTTTACTTCCTTAGTAGAATAGTCTTCTTCCCTGTCCCTCTTGCGATTAAGATAGTCTTTTCTGTAGTGTCCAAAATTGTGATAACTATAACATCTTACTTTAGCCATGTTCTTCTTTTTCTTCTTTGGAGTACTGAACTTTCCAAATCTTTCCTTTCGTTTTGACACTAATTGTTTCCTTCTTTCTGATCTCTCGTCGCTTTCATTCTTCATCCTCTCTTTGCAGAGAGACCATACCCTGATGAATGGGATAGCTTCCTCTTCCCTGGTGACAATGAGGTTACCTTGTTCATTAGTTATTTCATTTAGAATAGTGGAGAGTAGTTCATTATCTGATACTCTGTCTCCTAGATCCTTCAATTGATCTTTTATTTGATATGCCTTAGAGAGGCATGATGATATCCTTCGTCCAATGATACTTTGAACTTATGAAGATCAAATCTAAGTGATAAGATCTTTTCTATTGTGCTTCTAGAAAAAAGTTCTCCTAGCTTATCATATATTTCTTTAGATGTCTCTAGCTTGGCTACATAGGAAATAAGTGAATCTTTGATGGACTCCTTGAGTATCTTTTGAGCTTTGAGATCCCTTTCCATGTATTTAGATAATGCTAGTTCTTCGGATGGCTTGGAGACCTTCCATTGAACATGATCAATTACTTCATTTACTTCAAGGACAATGTCTATCCTTCTTTTCCAAACAAGGAAGTTTGATCTACTCAAAGGGAAAAGATCTACAAATCAAGTTAAAGTGTTTTAAAGACTATTCATCTCCTTTGAGCCCTAACTCCCCCTTTCATATATTTGGCAAGAGCTTGAGCATCTTCCTCTCCTGGTTTTGTGATAGATCCTTTGACATGATCCATGACCTCATTTTCAATGACACTTAGATATGTCCTTTTTGTTGAGAAATCTAGGGCATTCAACATTAACAATATCTCTACTTGATAATTGCTTGTGATATGTTTTTACTTCTTAACTTATGATCCTTTCATTGTTATCTTATTAGTGTGTTCTCTTCATCAAGACAATTACGAAAAATAAATACAGACAAGTGACACAATATATAGGCTTCTCTAGCCAAGGCCAAAACCTATCACCTCTTGAGAGGAAAACCCGATAAAATTCTTCTTCTAGATCTTCAATTGATAAGTACCAAGATCATGACACAGACCCTTGCCTATAGTTTCCTCCAAGAACGTTGTCACCCACCTTGATATTTTTTCCCTTCCTTCCTTTACCTTTCCTCCTAGAGAAACTCGGTCTCTATCTCTTATACTGCTCCTTCACAACTTCCCTAAAGAGTCTCGGTCTCTAGGTCTTCTTGAGAGAAACTCAGTCTCTACTTTGATCACTTAGAAGAGACTTTCTCTTGCTACCCCGGAATAATTTCACTGCCCTAACTTCACACTACCCAGAAGAATCCACTGCACAGACTTCGCATTGCTTAGAAGAATCTACTGCCCAAACTTTGCATTGCCCAGAAGAATCTTCACTATACCCAAAAAATGATGTCATTGGAGAGACTTCACACTTCTCTTTAGCTGCTCCTTATTTGTCCTTCTTTTAGCCCTCTCTTCGACTTTCTTATGCCTTCTTCTTCGCGCCTTTCTTGTGAATGCTTGTCTGAATTGTGTGTCTCCAAATGAGGCCGAGTAAGGCTATTTATACCCTTCTTCGTTGTCCTTTAGGTCGACTGGACAACTAGAGTTTAGGCTGAGTTCATCTTATAGTTTCTTCATAGTTTGTAGGCCGACTTGAAGGGGTTTGGTGACAAGTTCTTGGAGGATACTTTACATAGACAATATTGACGTTTTACAAAGTGTAACATGACTTCATTTACATGACAATGACTCTTTTATGACTAGATGAATAAAACCTAAAGACTCTCAAAGGGAGCCTTGACTCAAAAACAAAATCCCTTGCTCATGAAACCCATGAAGCAAGTCAACATAATAATCTCATTTTTCTTATTTACATCTCTTTGCATAAAATCATAATTACATGTCATTATGAAGATCGAACCTAGTTACACCTTTCAACACTCCCTCTTAACTAGGGAGGTATTGTTAAATTTGGCAACTAGGGCCAAACATCACTTTGCATAGCTCTTATGAGGCAGTTGATATTTTTCTTGGATTCCTCTTTTCGAGAGGTGTAGGATTGATTTAAAGATCGTCCCATTCTGATATGAACAAATGAAGTTATGAATTTATTTTGATTATGTACTAATTGTCAAGGTCGTCCAACCATCAAATTAGCCTCATCCAGCCTTCAACGTTGCATATAAAAACAAGCTGTCTCCTCCTCATTTTGGCATCTCATCTCATTTATCTTTCTCTCTCTCATCTTGATTGGGTACGGATTTCTGGGCCTCTCTCTCTCTCTCTCCACACGTGCGAAAGGAAGATTGTCTTTTCTAGCTAATGCGTTAACCAGATTTGACCGAAATTTCTCCTCCTCATTTTGGCATCTCATATCATTCATCTTTCTCTCTCTCATCTTGATTGGGTACGGATTTCTGGGCCTCTCTCTCTCTCCACACATGCAAAGGAAGTCTGTCTTTTCTAGCTGTTGCGTTGACCAGATTTGATCGAAATTTCAGGAGGCCAACATTGACTAGCGTTGACCCTGTTTGACTTCGGTTTTGTGAGGGCAACTTTTGTTTGGGCAGGCCATTGTCCTAGGCACAAAAACCGAGGGAATTTGACCGCTGTGTTGACCAGCGTTGATGTGAAAATTTCTGAACTAAAATTCTATTGCGGCAACTGATTTATTTCACCTACTTGTTATTCACAATAAGTTATTTACGAAATCCCTTCACCAAATATTAAAATCAATTCTACTGTAGTTATCACACAATTACCTAGAGAAAAATACATGCACAAGAACCAATCACATCAACACAGTGGTTTTTGGACAACTGTCCCCAGAAAAACCCAATGCGGGAAAACTGGTGCAGCAGATGAGGGCTTTATTAATCTTCAGCAACAATTGCTTTTACAAGGAATGATTTTACATAGAAACTGAAAGAAAACACCTGAGACTTTCCTTTTGAGACTTTCTGACACTTTGGAGACCCTGCTCCCACTCTTGTGTCCCTCTGCGTCAGCCTACGTGAGGGTTACATCTCTCCTTTGGAATGCATCTCTCTCTGCGTTGTCTCTTGCTGTCCCTGCATCACCTCCTTCTCAGTCACTGTCTGCTGCTAATGCCCTCCTCTTCCTCCACCTTGCAACTCTCCCTCTGAAATCGATCTCCTTTACTTGAGAATCAATTTTCCTTGAGATACTGAGTATCTGCTGGTGTGTTTCCAAATGATCCTCAAGTCTTCTCTTATAATTTTCCTGTTGATGAATCAACGGCCGAGATTAAGTCTTAATCAACTAAGATTAAAACAGACTTGATCCTCATCTCTTAGACGCTTCTCACCCTTATCTTTATTAATACCCATTAATATTTTTATTTTCGCAAGTTTAGGCTTAGGAACCCATTAAAAATATTAATTATTTTAATAACTCCTCATCCAGGTGGAATTTCTCAAAACGATTTATGTGTCTTGGAGATCTCATGTGCCTTAGCCCATCCTCCAAATTTCAAGGCTAGAGCACATCCGATGCTACCAAAAATCAATAGTTCATTGCCCTAATTCAAGCTATTGCATTGAATTTAGTTGACCAGATTTGACTGGTTATTTTCGGACTGTTTTGGCTGCATTATCTTGATGTTGGAGGTCGATTTGACCAAGGTTGACTGAGCTATTTTGGAGGTCAATTTCAACCCTATTGACTTTCTAGTTAGGGCTTTCTGTTTCTGCTGTTTTGACTGATCAGTTTGGGCAAGTGAATATTGTAAATTGTACTCTCTCTTTACTAAACTTTTGAAGAATTATAAGAAGAATTGATCAAGGGTTTCCCCACATTGGGGTTTGTCCTTGGCTGGTGCCATATCTTGTGTCCTCTTGTGTTGGCTTGTCTTCCACTGTTATTGTTTATGTTCTATCTGCATTTTACTATCACGTTGATGTGATTGCTATACTGGATATGATATTGGGCTAATAAAGAAAATTGAAGTAAAATTTCTCTAAGCATAGAACATACCATTGTTATCCTAAAATTAACAAGTATTCATAATGGTACCTTGGACTTTTTCAATCTGAAGGATCTCTCATAAGAAGAATTCGAATTTGTAACTCATTTGTATAACATCATGCCAACCAACATTGTTTTTATAGCAAGGCCTTGACTAACAACTCTATCTCTCCACAAGATCAGAGCACAATGCTGGCGAGACCAATGATTTATAGACATACTCATCATTGTCTCTCTCGGAACATACCCCACCCGAGTTCTCTCAGGTTATGCTCCATAAGGACTATTCTTTTCTTGGACTCCCCAGTCCCAAAACAATATCGGTCCTCCACGACTACTCTTTCCTGGGATGCCCTATCTCATCCCATAAGAGCATCGGATGCCAAATGATTACACAATCCTCCATTTTGTCTTCTAGGTGAAGAACAGAACAACATGTCTATCACTCCTCCTTATACCATGAGGTTTTATTCCATTAAGGAATGTACTCATTCCTATCACAGAGGAATGTACCTAAGCTTTTGGCTTAGGAATTTTCGAGTTTTTTCCAAGTAAGAAACTTCTTCTCAGGCTCCCTCTTAACCAGGGACCTATAGCAGCTCTTCATGTGGAGATCCTAAAACAATCAGCTGCATGAAGAGCTCCTTTCTTCGATGTCATGAATTTCTTCTACGATAAGGATGAAGTCTTCATCCTTTGGGAACTTCGTTATATATAGGGCAATGATCATTCATCACTTTTGTTCATGAGTTAGTCATGTCCTCAACTTCTCAGAAAGTGATCTATCAAATTTTCCATCTACCCTTGCTTCATGTTATTTTGCTTTCATGTCATATCTTCGGAAGGACATTACATCCTTCTATATGGTTTCCTTTGGAATTCGTTCACAGATCTTCCCTTACATAAGCCCATCAGATGTTAGTTCAAAAATAATCAATGAACACTTCAAATCATAGTTACATTTGTGATGATCTTTTGCCATGACACCTTTCTGTAGGTATCAACATCCGGCATGCAGATTGACACATCTACCACATATATTCAGTGTCAAGGATCTCTATCTTTTTCTAACTTCTATCAAAGTCTTCTCATCCTTCCAGCAGATATTCTAGTTAAGTCTTCTTGGACTTTGGATGTTGAATGCCTTCTACCTTTGTTGCATATTATCACGATCTCTTCCTATCTTTTCTCACATACTTCATTCCCAGGAGCTTCCAATTAGAGTTCTTTGATTGTAGTCAGCTTCCTCATGATTCATATATGATGTTGATTTCATCTAGAGTGACTTATGTTATTCTTCGGAGGAGGAGATCCTTTCCTTTCTCGATCAGATTTCCACAATGGAAATAGTGATCCAAGTTAACTGCAACCATATGACATGATCTTTTCATAATAATCTATTTGAGCATATGTACCTCATCTTTCAAACTTCCTATAGCAACTTCATTCGAAAGAACTTAGTCCTGCAGACCTGCTTTCTTGATATATCATCATACCATCATCCCTTTGCTTCCTTTCTACATCGGTGAATCCTTTGATGAGAATTTTTTCAGAGGAACTCGAGGATGTTTCACATCCTCATTTGGCAGATGTTTTCTTTTATGATGATCCCAGATGATGATGATCTCTGCTTGTAAGTATTAATGTGGTTTCCTAAGAGCTTCCTATTTTTTTTTAAATCAGTAGGATTTGTACCAGACATACTTTCTGCTTCCCATGTCATGAGCTCTTATCTCTAATGCTTTTATCATGATGCTTCCTTCTAATGCCTCCTATCTACTTTACATTGCTTTCTATCTATAACTTACAAGTGAAAGAAACCTTCTAATGAAGAAGATCATCTTAGTCATCCTTTAGCTTCGTCCTTCTTACGCTTCTTTGTCTCAGGTTCTTTTACTTCCTTAGTAGAATAGTCTTCTTCCCTGTCCCTCTTGCAATTAAGACAGTCTTTTCTGTAGTGTCCAAAATTGTGATAACTATAACATCTTACTTTAGCCATGTTCTTCTTTTTCTTCTTTGGAGTACTGAACTTTCCAAATCTTTCCTTTCGTTTGACACTAATTGTTTCCTTCTTTCTGATCTTTTGTCGCTTTCATTCTTCATCCTCTCTTTGCAGAGAGACCATACCCTGATGAATGGGATAGCTTCCTCTTGCCTAGTGGCAATGAGGTTACCTTGTTCATTAGTCATTGCATTTAGAATAGCAGAGAGTATTTCATTATCTGATACTTTGTCTCCTAGATCCTTCAATTGTTCTTTCATTTGATATGCCTTAGAGAGGCATGATGATATCCCTTCGTCCATTGATACTTTGAACTTATGAAGATCAAATCTAAGTGATAAGATCTTTTCTATTGTGCTTCTAGAAAAAAGTTCTCCCAGCTTATCATATATTTCTTTACATGTCTCTAGCTTGGCTACATAGGAAATAAGTGAATCTTTGATGGACTCCTTGAGTATCTTTTGACCTTTGAGATCCCTTTCCATGTATTCATATAATGCTAGTTCTTCGGATGGCTTGGAGACCTTCCCATGAACATGATTAATTACTTCATTTACTTCAAGGACAATGCCTATCCTTCTTTTCCAAACAAGGAAGCTTGATCTACTCAAATGGAAAAGATCTACAAATGAAGTTAGTGTTTTAAAGACTATTCATCCAAAGGAATCTAGATAAAAGGCGGTGTCATCAAGACTCTCTCTTGTTGAAACAAGTTCCGAATTAAAAACATCATCAAGAAGTCATCATTGACATCGTGATTGTTATGAGGAGATAATTAATTTCTTTTGAAGCCGACTTGCATGAGGAGATCTTGCTTGGTCTTGAAGGGTTGTTTACACTTATCTAACGACTCATATAAATTATAACATGCCTAAAATGGGTCCTTCATACATGACATAGACTCAATTATACTTTTATGACTAGATGACTCAATCCTAAAGGCTCACAATGGGAGCCATCACTAAAAATAAAATTCCTTGCTCATGAAACCCATGAGACAAGCATAATAATAATTTTATTTTTCTTCTTTTCATCAATTATATAAAATCACAATTACACATGTCATTATGAAGGCTGAACCTAGTTACTTTTCAACAAATGTTTCAACTCTACATCATGATTTACTTGTCATCTTCCTTGTAATTTGCCTTAAAATCTAAAAATTCCCATCTAGTTACAGTGGTAAATGAATATTGTACACTGTTTGAGAACATGATATAGTTTATGTATCATATTGTTCTAAGAGGACTCTTCACTTAGAGTTGGATGGGATTTATCTAATTAAATTATTAATGACACGACTATCCTTTGTACACTATATATTATTATCTATGTATTGTCTCAAAGCTTTTTTGATAGCATTATCATGTGTTATGTAATCTATACGTAATTACTAACTTATACAACTATACATCCTATCGATTACCAATAAGTAATCTAAATAGAATATTTTCTTTATAGGGTTTCGAATAGGTGGCAAATATTGTTAAAAGAATAAAAAATAAACCAAAAGATCTAATATTATTTGCGTGGGATCCACATGTGAGGTCTGGTTAGAATAGGATCCATTTCCAAGTTTGAAGGATCCATTTACGCGGCGGATCGTACGTGGATCTGTATCTGTATTTGAAAAGTGGATCCAGCATCGAAATCTCATGAATTTGATAACGTAGATTAGCACAGTGATGTCATTTTGATAATGAATAAGGCTTTGGAGTATTTCTCTTTATATCCTATAGAGGTGTATGAAAACGGCATTCACATAATTGCACCCAATATGAATGAAAACAAGTTGATGATTAATCACTAGAATATTATCATAGTTCCAAGATTTTGATAATGAATCAAGTTTTAGAGTGTTTCTCTTGATATCCTTGAGAGAAGTAGGCTCATACATGAAGATTATAGTTGGGGACAACCTCTAAATATGGCTAATCTCGAAGATCACCCTTCTATATGAAAGAAATAGTGCCTACAATCATATTAGGATGTCAAGATATACTACATCTAATTAATATTATTTATGAAGGATCTTGGCCTTCAATGCAATTGTATCCCCTAGCAACCATACTTGGTCACCACATTCCCCACATATAATCCCTCAAGTTTGATTCATTTCAAAGCTGTTTAAATTTTGATTATATTCAAAGTTTCAATTTTATGTTTCCTTAAACTTATGTTGACTTTTATCTTGAATTTGTTCACGTTGTTTTGCACTGCTAAATTTTTTTCTAACTTTATGGCCATTAAACATAAACACGAATGTGAATTAGATGACTTAGGTATATATGCCAATGTTCTTCAATGCAAATCATTCATTTGTTGTTATCATTCACATTTATTATTAATTATTTCTTTTCTTTGGATATTATGGGCTTGCCCCTTTTCTTATCAATGCCTATAACTTTTTTTGAACAGTGCCATTGGAACCAGACTATAACCGGTGGAACCGGCCAATCTAACCAGTTTAGGGGTCAAACCGCTCTGGTTCAAAGTTTGGAACAGGAAATGGTTGGTTCGGTATCCAACCGGTCGGTTTCGTACAATGTGACCAAAGACGTTTTAAATGCAATTTAAAAATAAAATAAAAAAAATAAATGAGTGGGGCAGCCTAAAAATTCAAGCTTATGGCCCTACTATTGCTATGCAATTGGTAATGTTAAATTCTTAAAGTAAAAGTGACATACTTTTACTTAAATTTTTAACATTACCATGTGGCATAAATTGACTCTAGATGTTTGAGAGTGGTTCCAACCTCATTGGATTTCATATGGAGAAAATAGAATTTTAGATCTCACTCAAAATCCAACAAACTTAACAATTTTTTAGGATTGGGGGAATTGCAACGTTTTCATTGAATTTTGTCATGTGCAAGGGTATGGAACTAGTATTTAATCAAGAGCACTATTACCCCCTAGGTGTATATAAAAAATTTCAAGCAGATCATTCACTACCATTGTAAGCTTGAGGTCACAAGTCAAAGGCTTGTAAAAAACCCAATGTTCCACCAGGACTCCCGGACAAGGAGACACGGGTGCGGGGAGACACACAAGGGGGACGTGTGGGAGTACCCTCAAATTTTAGGGAAATTTTGGGGGGACGTCGGGGTACATATTTTTTTTCCTCTTTAATATATATATTTCAAATTCATATTCAATAATGATAGCATAAATACAATGATACATAATTGAATTAAATAATGAAATACATTGATCCATACTCATCATCCTTACTAATAGATACACGATTCATCCATAGACCACGAGATTCAATAATGAAATACTCCAATCCATATTCATTATTCATTATTCACCATTGTAGAATCTATATTGATTTAAAAATTAAATTCATCATTCGAGATTCTAAATTGATTTAAAATTTAAATTCATCATTCATCATTCATCATTCTAGAATCTAATTAGTACTAAGCAAAATAGACTATAATAGATACTGAAATTTGAAGACTGGAATAGTAAATTGGTATAACTAAAGCTCAAAAACAGTGGAGTGATGAGTCTAAAAGTCACTCTAAAATACACAGAGGGCTTGGGGCTCTTGATTAAATACTAATTCCATACCCTTGTACATGACAAAACGCAATGGAAACATGGCAATCCATCGAATCCTGAATTCCTGAAAAACTGTTAAGTCTGTCGGATTTTGAGCGAGATCTAAAATTCTACTTTCTCCATATGAAATCCAATGAGGTCGAAACCACTCTAAAACATCTTGAGTCATTTCATAGCAATGTTAAAAATTTAAGTAAAAGGATGAAAATGAAAGATAAAAGAGAATGTCACTTTTACTCTAAGAATTTAACATTACCATGAATTGCATAGCATTAGTAGGGAAATATGGTCAAATACTAGGTTTTCCTTATCGTAAATCATTGTTTACAAGCAAATTTAACGGGGGGCGCATAGCGCATTTTGAGGGGGATGTCTAGGCATCCCCCTTTTGGGGAGTCGTGTCCCCCACATTAGGGGGCGTCCCCCTTTTGGGGAGTCATGTCCCCCACACTAGGGGGCGTCCCCCTTTTGGGGAGTCATGTCCCCCACACTAAGGAAACGTCCCCCCTGCGTCTCCTCCCCAGACGTCCCCCCGTCCCGGGTGTGTGGGGTGCAAGGGGTGTGCGCACCTAACCTTGGGGGATGCATCCCCATGGAACACTAAAAAAACCATGTGAGGCCATGTATTAGGCATCTTAGACTTGGTGTCTTGTCTTTTGAGTCTATATTCATTATGATTGGTTAGACCATGCCTCGTTCCTTTAGAGCTTCATCTTTGTGATCTCGTCCCTAACCATATTGGAGGACTTGGGGAGGTTTCTAAAGAGGACTCATGGTTCTATGGGAGCCTTGTCTTTGCAGAGGTGATCATTGGTGTATGGGTCAATCTAGCTTGCGTTAAGGTGCACCTATGTCATTCCACATGGTTTCATGTTTATAGAGTCTATAGGTGACCTTGGCCTTAGTGCAATATTGCTTATTACAACTCTCATAGCATGGTAGTCTCATTTGTTAACTTTGACATTTCCCAAGACAATCATGTTTCCCAATGCAAAATGGTCCAAGTGGTCAAAAAATCAGCCTAGGCTCAGAGTGTAGAGTATGACTAGAGGATTCCTTGCCACATGGAATTTTTTCAATCAAAGCATCTAGTGGCTAGCTATAGTCCAGTCAAACATGGCAACAATATAGGAAATTTTCTAGGGTATTTTTTGGCAGAGTGTTGGACAGAATCATGCATGCATTACATCAAAATTGATCAGCTCGACAAGACGAAGAAAACCCAGGTGTTAGAATTTTGAGATCAACAACAATGTTGGAGATTGGGCACAGGGGAAGTATGATGTGGTAGTCAAAGTGATGATGTGGCAATGTCCTAGTAGATATGAGGAAACATAGATAGACCCATTGAAAATCAAGACATTCAGAACAAAACTGAGGTTCCAGTTTTTCTAAGAGGGCTATGTTGAAGAATGTAACTAGGTTCAGTCTTCATAATTGTATAATGTAATTTATTTGTCAAAAGCAATTTTATAATGACTTATTAAAGCATGGGTTTCATGCTTGGGTCATCCTATTTATAGATCAAAGCCTCCATTGTAGGCTTCTAGGTTTTATATTGAGTCAGTAGAGTCATTGTCAATTTTATTAGACCCTTATTGGACTTTTGTATCATGTAAAAAGAATTATTTATGAGTCAAATAGGTCATTTGACACCTCCACACCAACTCAGCCCTGTGATGATGAAGTCGGCCTACATTAGGGCAATCAGACCCACAAAAGAGGCTATATATAGACAGGCAGTTTGATCCATTTGCTCACTCACTCAACAAGTTCAATACACAAGAAAGAGGCAGAAAAAGGTGTGAAATTCCAAGAGAAGGAAGAAGATTGAAGAAGAAGACAAAGTCGAAGTTTTGGGCTATTTTTCTCTCATACATGTGAAGTTACTGGGCTATTGTTGAGGCCGAAATTCTGAATTCTACTGTAGGTTGAAGTTCTGCTGCTGGGGTTGAAGTTTTACTGCTGGGGAGGCCGAAATTCTGTTGCTGCCAGGTCAAAGTTGTTGCTTGGAGAACATCACTTGGAGAAGAAGGAAGGGCTAACTTGGTGATTGGGGGAAGTTTGTGTCTAAGTCAAAGGGGTCTTGGACTCTCTCATCTTGTCTTTGAATCTACTGAAGGAAGAATTTTGACTGTGTTTTCCCCTTATAGGGGTTTTGCCTTTGCTGTCCGCCTACATCTTGTGTCTCTTGTTCTTGTGGTCTTCATATACACATAAATTGGTAATTGCTTGATGAAACATAATATAATAAAGAAGTAAAAGAAGCCAACATAATTCACAAGTAATTATCAAAGAAGAGGAATCAAACCCTAATTACTACTAGCATTGATTTCTGAACATGGTATTAGAGCTAAGGTCGAAAAAGGTTAGAGATCACTTTGTTGGCTAGAAAAGGAAGGCTACTACCTCTATAACAAGTTACTTGAAGATGGGATTCAATATCATAATAATTGCAAGAAACTGGATTGGAAGGATCTTCTACAACCTATCTAAGAAGGTCAAAAGCGAAGGATTCTTGGCTGCACTTACAGGTACTCTTGATGATGACAATGCATGGACCATTAATAGTGGAGCATCAAGACATATGACAGGAGAAAGTGGACAACTTCATACTCTATCAAAGGACCAATCATCTCATGTAGTGGAGCTAGGAGACAATAAGAATTATGCAGTCAAGGGCCTTGGATCTACATATTTGGAGCTGGAGAATGGAGAAAAACTACACCTCAATAATATACTCTATGTTCCATGTTTGAAAAAGAATTTACTTTCAATTTCTTGTTTAGAAGATAAAGGAGATAGGGTTGCTTTTGTAGATGGTAAAGTCTTGGTTTGGGGAAAGGAGTCAAGCATTGAAAAGGCAAAAGTTATTGGATTTCGTGAAGGAAGCCTATATAGAGTTATAACACCACCTCCTCAAGCTCTAGTTCGAATGGAAATCAATCCCATCGAACTATGGCATAGAAGATATGGGCATATACACTACAAGATCATTCCCTCTCTCAATCAAACGGTAAATGGCATCCCTAACATCAAAGAAAATCGTGAAGGAGTATGTAAGGGATGTGCTTTGGGAAGGAATACAAGGAAGCCTTTCACAAGCAGTGATACAAGATCTAAAGAAATATTAATAATTAGACCTCGTTCATTCCAATGTGTGTGGACCTATGTCTAACAAATCACTTGGAGGCCATCTTTATTATGTGACCTTCATTAATGATCACTCTAGAAAGACATGACTCTACCTTCTCAAGACAAAGGATGAAGTATTTGAAAAATTCAAGGATTTTATTTCTGAAGTAGAGACCTTAACCGAAAGAAAGATAAAGACCTTGAGATTCAACAATAGTTGGGAATACACTTCAAAAGAATTGGTTGCATATTGTAAAGAAGCAGGTATTAAGAGGGAGATCATTGTTCCCTACAATCCCGAACAAAATGGAGTTGCAGAAAGGAAAAATAGAACAATTGAAGAATGCATACGAAGTTATGAACTATGATATTTGATCAAGACCTTCCAAAGTTTCTATGGGGTGAAGCAACTATGACAGCAGTATATATACAAAATAGAAGTCTCATAGAATTCTTGAGAATATGACACCTAAAGAAGTATTCATAGGGAAGAAGCCATGTGTGGACCATCTTCGAATCTTTGGGTGTCCCACATACATCCATGTTCCAAAGGACAAGCGAAAGAAACTTAGATTCTACAAGCATTAAAGGGATCTTCGTTGGCTAGAGTCTTTCTTCAAAGGCATATAGAATCTACGTTAATGAAGGAAGACAAATTGAAGCAGGGATGTTATATTCGATGAGAATCATGCCTACAAGAGATTCAAGGATATTCCAATTGATTCTGATGATGAAGATACACCACTATTTGAAGAAGAAAAACATCATGATGAGACAACTCCTAACCAAGAAGAAGAAAATGAAGGACCAAGTGAGTCGATTCAACCTATACCCGAAACAAGGAAGAGACCAAATTGGTAGAAAGCTACTCTTGAAGATGCCGAAGGACATGGAGCTACTAAAGGAAGTTTTAGAGAAAGCAAAAGACCAACAAGATATTCAGGATATGCAACATACATGACAAAATTGTAGAAGTTGAACCAACTACATTTGAAGAAGCTGCTCATCAAGAAGAATGGAAGAAGGCGATGCAAGAAGAATATCAATCCATCATGAAGAATGGAGTCTGGGAAATCGTTCCTAGGCCAAGGGACAAATCAGTTGTCACTTCAAAATGGATTTACAAAATCAAACATGCGATCGGTGGAAGTATAGATAAATACAAAGCTAGATTTGTTGCAAGGGGTTTCTTTCAAAAGGAAGGTATAAACTATGAAGAAACCTTTGCACCTACTGCTAGGTATGCTACTATAAGATCCTTGGTTTTGCTAGTTTCTACAATGGGATGGAATATTCATCAAATGGACATAAAAACAACTTTTTTGAATGGGACCTATTGCACTCAATTTGTCAAAGTTCCAAGGAAGTGGAAGTGCCAATTTTTTTCAACAAGATCGGATCATCTGTCAAAAGTGTACATGTCATTGTAAACCCATTCTGCAAGTTATGTAATGTAAATGATGCTAGTAAGATCTTGAGTATATGTAACAACCTAGCTAAGCCTATTATTTTGGCGAAAAGTCTCATCCTAGGAGGTTTTTCGTCTCACTAACTCGTGTGTTTCTAAACGTAGATGGTCGGCAGAGTTTTTCCCTCTAGCCTCACCCCAAAGCTAGGATATAATTCTTCGTCAAAGTCTTAGGTGAGTCCTAGTGTTCTAGTCGAGTTTAATGTAAAAGTGATTTGGAATAATTTAAGCTAATTAACTAAATTATTTTATTACAAATCACTTGGTCTACTAGCTCATATTGTGTCGCAAATAGGGTATGTGTCTTGAGGGTCTAAGACATGTGTATTCCACCTTTGAGGGTTGTAAATGTAAAAAAATCTTATGTATTAGAGGGTGGAAAAATAATTAAATCCCCTCGTGTAAATTAATTAAATTCCCTAGCAAAATAAAATTATCCTAAGCCAGAAAATTAATTAATTAGAGTAAAATTAAGTCGTCTTAAGAAAATTAATTCTCCAAGTAGAAAATTTCGTGGGTCTCAAAGGAATCAATTTTTAAAGGTCCTCCACCAAGGGAATATCATATATTTCAAGAAAATTTGGATCCTTGGACCTTGGTGGTTAAGTCAAAGTCAAATTTTTGAGGAAATTAGCTTAAAATAATTAATTTTGAGCTAATAAAATGGAATTAAATGATAAATTCAAAAATTCCTCAAAAATAAAAAATCAAGGGATAAGATTAAAAGATCTTGAAATGTTTATCAATGACCAAGATTATTTTGACAAGGATCAAAGAAACTAGCCACTATTTTTCCACTTGGAGGATTTAGCTATAAATTAGAGAGTCATTTGAGTCTCTAGGATCTTGATCTCTAGCTAGAAAATTGTTGTTGAAGCATCTTTGTAACTATTGTCCCGCTAGGAACTATTTTTTCTATTATAATAAAAACTTTGGGGTGCAATTCAAGGTGTTCTTGCTTATTGATCTGTGGTATGTGTTGATTACGGGCATCTCTATGTTGTGTTGAATAGTGGTAAGATCTATTTTTTCATTAGATGGAGATAAAATCATACTATTGATAGTTTTGGGCTAATCTTAGGTGGTTTGATTCCCCATGTGATCTAACACATTATTTTTGAGATAAATACATAGTGCTTGCAGATACTTCAGTCCTTGGTCCCCAAATTCACAAACTTAGGCAGGAACCATTGTTGCTTGGATTCCAAATGTTTGTATGATGGATTAAATCTTTGCTAAGGCTATAGGATACATTGGGGTTTCTAAAGTATTTTTAGACATTCATCAAAGGAAAAAACTCCATAAAAATATTTTTCTCAAAATTTAAAAATTTTCAAAACCCTGTATATTTGTAGATCTTGTAAATAATTTTGTAAATATAATTTGTAGATCTTGTAAGTAATTTTGTAAATATGATTTGTGATTAGTCTAAGTTGATCTAATACTTAAGTGGCATCATTGTGTTTGGCATATGATTAAATCATTGATCTAAGCACTTGGCATCTAAATTTTTCATTGGTTATCCTAAAAGTGGTATTTGGTTTATCCTAAGTGGTATTGAACATAGTTGAAATATTGGCATTTTACATCTTGTGGATAATCATTACTGGATAAGTGCTTTAGTTTTCTTTGAACTAGTCAAGCATCTCGTAGATGTTGATGTTTGGTAGCATCGGATGTGCTCTAGCCATGAAAATTGGTGGAGAGGCTAAGGCACATGAGCTCTACAAGACCCAGAAATCGTTTGGGGAAATTCCACCTGGATGGAGAGATATTAAAATAATTAATATTTTTAATGGGGTTCCTAAGTATAAAATTAGGAAAATTAAAATATTAATGTGATTAATAGAATATGGGTGAGAAAGTTCTAAAGAACGAGGATCAAGCCAGATCTAATCTTAGCCGTTGATTAGGGACTTAATCTCAACTATTGAATCGTCAACAGGAAAAGTATAAGAGGAGGCTTGAGGGTTAGTTGGAGATACACAAAGTTGATTAGTCAACTTGATTTTCTGGGGTAGGGTTTGCTAAGAAATCGAGTTAGTGATCTGTTGCAGTGAGGGGCAGTTCAACAATAGGCCGAGAATACATATCAGAGAAGCAGATAAAGTGCCAGAGAGACAACGCAGAGCATAGGAAGGCTGACGCAGAGGCTGAGGAGGCCACCGCAGAGGACACAGAGAGCCAAGAGGCTGACGCAAAAGCCGCAGAGGGTTGTAGAGCTGACGTTGGGTTGAAGAGGCTCCACTAAGGTCATTTTGTGGGCTAGATTGGGAGTTGATCAGTTGACAGAGAGCTGTAGGAAGGTGACACAGTTCCAGAAGATAGCTTGGAGCAGCTTTCGCTATCCAGCTAAGGAACGATCAAAGTTACTGTGGGGCCAATCATCCAGTTGTTGATTAGCCGGAATATCTGTCTTCGGAGAAAGGTACTACTACCGAGGATAGTCTTTGGAGGGTGAGCCATTTCTCGCACCCTAGTTGTATTCAGAAATCTACATAATAATAAAACCCTCATATCTGCTGCACCACTTTTCCCGCAATTTGTTTTTCCAAGGACGATTGTCCAAAAATAACGGTGTCCCTTGTGTTGTCTCAGTTTATTTCAGTTGTCGATCTGTATATTTGTGAAGGTTGCAATTGTGTTTATTTCGATGTTTATATTATTAAATAACTTGTTAATGAAAAGAACAAATAGGAGATAATAAACCAGATATTGCAGTAGGGGTTTCTGATATGTTAGATTCAGAAATTTTTCACATGGTATCGGAGCGATTGCAGATCACAGGCGGACTGAAGACACCAGCAGAAGAAATC
The DNA here is from genome assembly GCA_000404065.3 of Pinus taeda. NCBI lineage: Eukaryota > Viridiplantae > Streptophyta > Pinopsida > Pinales > Pinaceae > Pinus > Pinus taeda. Next base: position 160,608 of record APFE030869669.1, on the reverse strand, counting down.
TGAAAAATTTGCAGCAGAAGCAGTTGTCCTGAGAGGCAGTGTTGTTCCAAAGCTGAAGCGGCAAGAGAAGAGGTGACGCAGTGCTTAGAGGGAAACGCAAAGCTTGCGTCAGCATTTCGAGCCAAGGGAAGGGCCAACGCAAAGATAGGGAGAGGCAGAAGAGGCTCACGCAGTGCCACGTCATCCTACTCAGCGAGGTAGGATTGACGCAATTGGCCGGAGGAGCAAATTCAACCTTCATCATGATTGCGCAAAGCCTGAAGGGCTCAGATTCTTTAGTTGTCGGGGCTAAGGGAACCGTGCAGATTGTTATTTGAGGAGCTGGTGGGACGTTGTTTCTATTTGAGCAGAACATTGTCTAAGGAGATGGAACCAAGGTAGAGGGAAGCACTACCTCGACAGATTTCTAGCCAAGAAATCCAGATCCGAGTTGTAGCAACAAAAGGGGATTGGAGAGGAGTGATTCAACAGTTGGCCGATTTCCAGGAGGGAAGTCAAGACTCAGAGGGAGTCTAGAAGAGGAGAAGAGATGGCAGTAAACGGATTGAGGGATCAAGGCAGATTGGACGAGGCCTCCAATTTTGTCATCTGGAAGGCCAGGATCCTGGTAATCCTAGATAAACATCGCATCAAGGACCATGCCTTAAAAACCGTAGCTATCCCAGTTGGCCCAACCGCTAATGAGAAGTATGAAGAGGCCGAGGCAAAGGCGAAATGCATGTTCCTAGATGGGGTCAAAGATCATGTCATACCACATATTGTTGAGAAGAACACAACAAGGGAGATGTGGGAGGCCCTGACCACCTTATAGCAAGGGTCTTCCGTGTTGCAGAAGATGCTATTGGAGAATCAGCCGAGGTCATATCAGATGTAGAAATGAGAGGAGATAGATCACTTCCTCCTCAGGTTGCAAGGAATTCGCAACCAGCTTACTTCCGTGGGGTCTACACCAAATCCAGAGTTTATGGTCAGGACTACCCTGAATGCAGTCTCCGAGGACTGGGAGACGTTTATCCAAAGCATCTTGGGCAGAGCAACTCTCCCTGGGTGGGAAGAGATGTGGGCAACTCTTCGACAGGAAGAGATTAGGAGGTTGACCAAGGCGGGGAGTAGTGGTAAGGGAGTTCGAGTCAAGAAAGAGGAGGATGTGGCTCTAGCATCTACGGGACAGCAAGGGAAGAGGAAGAAGAAGGACATCTCCAAGGTCAAGTGCTTCAGTTGTGGGGAACTGAGACACTATGCATCTCAGTGCCCGAGGAAGAATGGCAAGGGAGAAGCTTCTGATTCAAAAGCAGCTCCAGCTAAGGCGGAGAAGGATGTTGAGATTGATGTCGATTGTGCCATGAGTGCTCATGCGACTATAGAGAAGAGGTGGCGAGACATCAAGTTGTAGTCAGGAGGACTACATGCTAAGGGGCAAGATCCTTGAGGTGCCCAAACTCATGGATCACATCTGGCTACGGGAGCCCTTAACGACAGTAGCATGATGACAGGTGTCAAGTGGAGCAAAGTGTGGTGGAGCAACAAGGCAGGGCTAGAGTGCAGAAATCTGAGGCAGCGCAGAGGAGGTTGCAGCAGTGCGAGAAGCACAAAGGTGTTTTGCAGTAGCACAGTGGCAACAGAGAGAGCACAGGATAGCAGCAGAGACAACATTAGCATCATGAGGCTTCCAGACTGACCAAGATGTCAGTGGTTGGGAGAAGTTAGTTACTTACTTCTCGGTAACTGAGTTGCAGTGGCAGTGCTATGGGCAGCATTGGCAGCATGTTGAGAGGGAGCTGCAGTACAGATGTAGCAATGCCAGTGGCAATGTCATGGGCAACAATACAGGAAGCAGCAGTGTAGGGCATGTGAGGCAACAAGCCTAGGATTAGCACAGGTACCGATGTTGAAGATCAGTGTGATGTTTCTATGGTGAAGCATTACTAGAGCACATTCCTCGCTAAGAGGGAGTGTTGATTTTTTGTAGCATCGGATGTGATCTAGCCATGAAAATTGGTGGAAAGGCTAAGGCACATTTGATCTCCAAGACCCAGAAATCGTTTGGGGAAATTCCACCCGGATGGAGAGATATTAAAATAATTAATATTTTTAATGGGGTTCCTAAGGATAAACTTAGGAAAATTAAAATATTAATGTGTATTAATATAGTATGGGTGAGAAAGTTCTAAAGAACAAGGATCAAACCAGAGCTAATCTTAGCCATTGATTAGGGACTTAATCTCAGTCGTTAAATCGTTAACAAGAAAAGTATAAGAGGAGGTTTGAGGGTCAATTGGAGATATATGAAGTTGATCAGTCAATTCGATTTTCTGGGGTACGTTTTGTTGAGAAATCAATTTAGTAATCAGTTGCAGCGAGGGGCAGTTCGGCAAGAGGTCGAGAATACATATCAAAGAAGCAGAGAAAGTGCCAGAGAGACAGTGCAGAGCCTAGGAAAGCTGACACAGAGGCAGCAAGAGTTGACGCAGACACTGAGGGGGCCAGCACAGAAGACGTAGAGGGCCAAGAGGCTGACACAAGTAGCACAGAGGGTTGCAGAGCTAATGCTGGGTTGAAGAGGCTGCACTGAGGTGATTTCGTGGGCCGGATTGGGAGCTGATCAGCTGACGCAGAGCCGTAGGAGGGTGACCCAGTTCCAGAAGATAGCTTGGAGCAGTTTTCACTGTCCAGCTAAGGAACAATCGAAGTTACTGTGGGGTTAATCATCAGTTGCTTATTAGCCGGAATTTCTTTCTCCAGAGAAAGGTACTACTGATCCAGGTGGATGTTGGTGGCCACCCACCTATCCCATTTGGACCCCCGCAACTGTTTCTTTCAGTTTTTCAGTTTCCTTAATTATAGCACAGTTTACTATTTTTAGCAGTTTTTCGGGTCCTAAACTTCTGGAGCCGTTTTGAGGCCCTGAACGACGTTTTTTGGGAAATCTACCGCCATCGATTTTTCTAACAAAAAATCGCCTTTTTCGTCGTAGTCCTCAGAGAAATCTTTCCAACGGGCTATCATGCACGTCAAATGGAGATAATACAACCAATTCGCGACCCCGGGAAGTTGATGTACCAACTTACCCAAAAACGGGGCCCACAATTTGGCATTTCATCTTCTAGGGTTAGGTTTTGGAATGTGAAGGGTTTTCCATTGTTTTTCAACAATAAATAGGCCTTCGAGCCTCATTGTAACACAGTTCAGAACAGTTCAGAGGCATGTAATGACCACATCTCTTCTCAGAGATAAGCTACCATCGACCTAGCTGGTTTATTTTCTGGTTGTAAGCATACTTCAGTAGTTTACATTAATGAAATGAAGAATTATTTCCACTACATCTTTGTGTATATGGTTATCTCTGTATTTTGTCGCGTTCCTGTTTAAATTCGGATCAACTACTGTCGAAGATAGTCTTCGAAGGGTGAGCCATTTCTGGCACCCTAGTTGTATTCAGAAATCTGCATAATAATAAAATCCTCATATCTGTTGCATCGGTTTTTCCGCATTGGGTTTTTCCGGGGACGATTGTCCAAAAATAACGGTGTCCCTTTTGTTGTCTCAGTTTATTTCAGTTGTTGATCTGAATATTTGTGAAGGTTGCAATTGTGCTTATTTCAATGTTTATATTATTAAATAACTTGTTAATGAAAAGAACAAGTAGGAGATAATAAACCAGATATTGCAGTAGGGGTTTCTGATGTGTTAGATTCATAAATTTTCATAGTAGATTAATCTCTGGTTGAAGTTTGCACTTGTATCTGTTAGCATTTATCTTGTTTAAGATTGTTATCTCAATATTGTTAAGTACTTTTGCTTGAAGATAATTCATACTAAGTACTTAAGTAACATAAATAATCTTAACTCAAGATAATTTCATTCATCATCCTGCATAAGCATCCTAGAGCTAGCTTGCATTAAAACTTACCTCCTAGTATAAGTTAGGTTGATAGAAACCTAGGGCAAATCTTCTCACCTAGCTTGAGAGGCTTGGCAACTCTTCGATGGTTAACACGGTGACCTTGCAGTCGTTAGAGCCACAGTGTCTACAGCGCCGAAGACATTGGGTGATAGGAGAACAACCGAAGGTATCGTTAATCAGGCCCTAGCCTGCTTCTTGTTGACCTCCTTCCCACAACCTACCTTGGAGCCCAACTTCAAAATAGTTAAGGGAAGCCCATACTTAGATTAGGAATATAATTAAAATTAACCAAGATCATTGCACCTCACATAGGTCCTAGGACTTGCACATCATATAGGTTAGTTAATCATTCAAGCAGCGGGTGTCCATCCGATCAATTGATTTTAATTTATTATAAGCAAGAATTGTGACTCCATTAAGTGTTGATTTGTGGTAGCATCGGATGTGTTCTAGCAATGCAAATTGGTGGAGAGGCTAAAGCACATGAGATCTCCAAGACCCAAAAATGGTTTGGGGAAATTCCACCCGGTTAGAGAGATATTAAGATAATTAATATTTTTAATGGAGTTCCTAACTTCCTAAGTCTAAAACTTAGGTAAATTGAAATATTAATGGGTATTAATATAAAATTGGGTGAGAATGTTCTAAATGACATGGATCAAACCAAATCTAATCTTAGTCCTTGATTAGGGACTTAATCTCAATCGTTGAAAAATCAACAGGAAAAGTATAAGAGGAGGCTTGAGGGTTAGTTGGAGATACACCAAGATTGATCAGTCAGTTCAATTTTCTAGAGCAAGGTTTGCTTAGAAAATTCGAACAAGTGATCTATTGCAACAAGGGGCAATGAGTAAATAGCAGAGAGGCAGAGATAGTGCCATAGGGTCAGCGCAGTGACTGAAGAGGCTGATGCAGAGGTAGCCAGAGCTACGCAGAGGTAGCTGGAGACTGCGTAGAGACTGAGGGGCCTGTGTGGGTGACACAGAAGGCTAGAGAGATGATGCAGTGTTGAAGTTTCTAAGTCTACCAGTTAGAAACCCTCCATGCACTTTATTTGATTTATTCCTACCTACTTGTTCCGTTACTTAACAAGTTAATCATTCAAGCAGTGGGTGTCCATCCGATCAATTGATTTTAATTTATTATAAGCAAGAATTGTGACTCCATTAAGTGTTGATTTATGGTAGCATCGGATGTGCTCTAGATATGAAAATTGGTGGAGGCTAAAGCACATGAGATCTCCAAGACCCAGAAATGGTTTGGGGAAATTCTACCTGGTTAGAGAGATTAAAATAATTAATATTTTTAATGGAGTTCCTAACTTTTTAAGTTTAAACTTAGGTAAATTAAAATATTAATGGGTATTAATATAAAACTAGGTGAGAATGTTCTAGATGACATGGATCAAGCCAAATATAATCTTAGTCGTTGATTAGGGACTTAATCTCGATTGTTGAAGAATCAACAGGAAAAGTATAAGAGGAGGTTTGAGGGTCAATTGGAGATACACCAAGATTGATCAGTTAGTTCGATTTTCTGGAGTAGGGTTTGTTTTGAAAATTTGAACAAGTGATCTATTGCAACAAGGGGCAATGAGTAAATAGCAGTGTCAGAGATAGTGCCAGAGGGTCAGCGCAGTGACTAAAGAGGCTGATGCAGAGGCAACCAGAGCTACGCAGAGGCAGCTGGAGACTGCGTAGAGGCTAAGGGGCCTGCGTGGGTGACACAAAAGGCTAGAGAGATGACGCAGTGTTGAAGTTTCTAAGTCTACCAGTTAGAAACCCTCCATGCACTTTATCTGATTTATTCCTACCTACTTGTTCCGTTACTTGCATTAAAACTTACCTCCTAGCATAAGTTAGGTTGATAGAGACCTAGGACAACTCTTTTCACCTAGCTTAAGAGGCTTGGCAACTCTTCGATGGTTAACACAGTGACCTTGCAGTCGTTAGAGCCACAGTCTCTACAGCGCCGGAGGCATTGGGTGATAAGAGAACAACAGAAGGTATCATTAATCAGGCCCTAGCCTGCTTCCTATTGGCCTCCTTCCCACAACTTACCTTGGAGCCCAACTTCAAAATAGTTAAGGGAAGGTCATACTTAGATTAGGCATATAATTAAAATTAACCAAGATCATTGCACCTCACATAGGTCCTAGGACTTGCACATCATATAGGTTAGTTAATCATTCAAGCAGCAGGTGTCCATTCGATCAATTGATTTTAATTTGTTATAAGCAAGAATTGTAACTCCTTTAAGTGTTGATTTCTGGTAGCATCGGATGTGCTCTAGCTATGAAAATTGGTGGAGAGGCTAAAGCACATGAGATCTCCAAGACCCAAAAATGGTTTGGGGAAATTCCACCCAGTTAGAGAGATATTAAAATAATTAATATTTTTAATGGAGTTCCTAACTTCTTAAATCTAAACTTAGGTAAATTAAAGTATTAATGGGTAAATATAAAACTGGGTGAGAATGTTCTAAATGACATGGATCAAGCCAAATCTAATCTTAGTCATTGATTAGGGACTTAATCTCGGTTGTTGAGGAATAAACAGGAAAAGTATAAGAGGAGGCTTGAGGGTCAGTTGGAGATACACCAAGATTGATCAGTCAGTTCGATTTTTTGGAGCAAGGTTTGCTGAGAAAATTTGAACAAGTGATCTGTTGCAGCAAGGGGCAATGAGTAAATAGCAGAGAGGCAAAGATAGTGCTAGAGGGTCAGCGCAATGACTGAAGAAGCAGCCAGAGCTACGCAGAGGCAGTTGGAGACTGCGTAGAGGTTGAGGGGCCTGCGTGGGTGACACGGAAGGCTAGAGAGATGACGCAGTGTTGAAGTTTTTAAGTCTACCAATTAGAAACCCTCCATGCACTTTATCTGATTTATTCCTACCTACCTGCTCCGTTACTTAACAAGTTATTTACAATGTAAATACTGAAAATAAACATTAGTGCATGCTCAACATATTACAGATCAACAACTGAAGAAAACAAAAACAATCACACCAAATGACACCATTATTTTTGGACCAATGTCCCCGAAAAAAACCCAATGTGGGAAAATCAATGCAGCTATCTGAGGGTTTTCTTATTAACCAATATCAAAGTACAATCTAGGTGCCAAATCTGGCCTACCCAACAGAGAATTTCCTTGGCAGTAATATCTCTCAGTTTGAGACAAATATCAGGGCTGAAACCCCGGAAACACCTTCCGGTGTCTCCTTAGCTCCAATCTGCCCCAGAAACCCCAGCTTTTGCCTTTCTATACTGTGTCAGTTCCTCTCTGCACAGCACTAGCCCTACGTCACCCTGAATGGGTCTGCGTCAACCTTAGGAGGCCCTGCATCAGCCTTCTGGCCCTCTGCGTCAGCAACGCTGGCCTCCCTGAAGCTCTGCACAGCTCTTGGCTACCTCTGCATGGCCCTACGTGAGCTCTGGATGCTACTACGTCACTCTCCTTGGCTACTCCGCTGCTCTCCCGACACTATCTCTGCCTCTCTATCTCTTTGTACTCAATGCCCTTCAACTGCAACTCCGCAAACTCCGCTCTAGAGAATAGAATGATTGATCACTCTGGAGTATTCTCCAAGTGACCCTCAAGCCTCCTCTTATACTTTTCTCGTTGACATATCAACGGTCGAGATTAAGTCCCTAATCAACAGCTAAGATTAGATCTGGCTTGATCCATGTCTTTTGGACCATTCTAAAACAGTTTCATATTAATACACATCAATATTTTATTTGCCCTAAGTTTAGTCTTAGGGAATCCATTAAAAATATTAATTATTTTAATATCCCTTGAACTGTTTAGAATCTGCCCAAACCCTTTCTGAGTATTGGAGATTTGATGTGCCCTAACCTCTCCACCAAATTTCGTGGCTAGAGCACATCCGATGCTACCCCAAATCAACACGCAGAGGGTTCTAGAGCTACGTTGAGGATAGCAAGGCTAACGCAGAGCCTTGGATAAGTGCCGAAAGGTTTTTCGTGGGGCAGACTTGCTGAATATCTATCTCCGAGAAGAGGTATTACTGCTGTGTAAAAATCTCTGTTGGGTGAGCTAGTTTGGCACCCTAGTTGTACTCAAAAAATTTGCATAATAATAAAACCCTCAGAACTGTTGCATCGGTTTTCCCACATTCGCTTTTTCCGGAGACGATTGTCCAAAAATAACGGTGTCCCTTGTGTGTTTGTCTAGTATTTCCGTTGTTGATCTATATATGAGTTAAGGTTGCATTTGTGTTTATTTTCAGTATTTATATGTATAAATAACTTGTTAATGGAATAAACAAGTAGATGAAATAAACCAGATAATGCAGTAGGAATTTCTGATGTGTTAGACTTAGAAATTTCAACATGGTATCAGAGCATTGCAGATCATAGGAGGACTGAAGGCATTAGCAATATCAGAAATTTGCAGCAGTAGCAGCTGTCCCGAGAGACAGAGCTGCTCCTAAGCAGAAGGCAGCAGAGAAGGAGTGACGCATAGGGCTTGTGTCATACTAGAGAGAGGGCCAACGCAGAGGCAGAGAGAGGCAGAAGAGGCTCACGAAGAGCCACATCATCCTACTTAGCCAGGTAGGCTTGACGCAGTTGGCCAAAGGAGTGATTCGGCCTTTGTCAGGGTTGCGCAGAGCTGGAAGGCTCAGTTTCTTTAATTGTCAAGGCCTAGGGAGTTGTGGGCAGATTGTGGAGCTGGTGGGGTGTTGTTTCTGTCGGAGCAGAACAGTGCCTAACGGGACAGAACTAAGGTAGAGGGAGTCACTACCTTGACGAATTTCTAGCCAAGAAATCCAAATACGAGTTGCAGTTGCAAAGAGGATTGGAGAGGAGCAGATCGACAGTTGGCGGGAAGACTTCCAGTGGAGAAATCAGGACTTAGATGGAGATTTCCAGGAGGGAAGTCGAATCTCAGAGGAAGTCCAAAAGAGGAGCAGAGATAGCAATGAACAGATTGAGGGATCAGGACAGGTTGGACGGGGCTTCCAACTTTGTCATCTGGAAGGCCAGGATCCTGTCACTCCTGGATAGATATCGCATCAAGGGCTTCGCCTTGAGAACCGTGGCTATCTTAGTAGACCCAACTGATAATGAGAAGTATGAGGATGCAATGGCGAAGGCAAAGTGCATAATCCTTGATGGGATCAAGGATCATGTCATACCGCATATTGCCAAAAAGAACACAGCAAAGGAGATGTGGGATACTTTGACGACCATTGTATCAAGGCACTTCCGTGCAACGGAAGATGCTATTAGAGAATCAATTGTGGTCGTATCAGATGCAGAAGGGGGAGCAAATAGATCTACACCTCCTCAAATTGCCAGTGATTCGGGACCAACTTACTTCCATAGGGGCCACGCCAGATCAGGGGTTCATGGTGAGGACCGCCCTGAATGCAGTCTCTGAGGAGCGAGAGACATTTGTCCAAGGCATTTTGGGCAAAGCTACTCTTCCAGGATGGGAAGAGATGTGGGCAGCTCTTCGACAAGAAGAGATTAGGCAGTTGACCAAGGCGGGGAATAGCAGCAAAGGAGGTTGAATCAAGAAAGAGGAGGAGGATGCGACTCTGGCATCTGTGGGACAACAGTGGAAGAGGAAGAAGAAGGACATCTCCAAGGTAAAGTGCTTCCATTGTGGGGAGCTGGGTCATTATGCAACCCAGTGTCCCAGGAAGAAGAATAAGGGAGAGGCTTCTGACTCCAAGGCAGCTCCGACTAAGGTGGAGAAAGAAGTCGAGACTGATGACGACTGTGCCATGAGTGCTCATGCACCTTTATAGAAGAGGTGGGGAGACAACGAGCTATTGTCAGGAGGACTACAGAAGATGAGGGGTAGGATCCTTGAAGTGCCCAAACTCTTGGATCATATTTGGCTACGGGAGCCCCGAATGACAGTAGCAGGATGACGGATGTCGGGAAGAAGCAAGATGCGATGGAGCGACAAGGCAGTGCTAGAGTGCAAAGGTCTGCAGCAGCGTAGTGGGGGTTGCAGCAGTGCGAGAAGCACAGAGGTGTTTGTAGCAGCACAGAGGCAGCAGAGGTAGCTTCAGCATCAGGGGGCTTCCAGACTGACAAGGATGTCAGTAGTTGGGTAGATCAGTTACTTACTTCTCGGTAATTGAGTTGCAGTGCAGTAGTTAGCAATGGTAGTGCTATGGGCAACATGATGTAGCATGTTGAGAGGGAGTTGCAGTACAGATGTAGCAGTGGCAGTGGCAAAACCATGGGCAGCAGTATAGGAAGCAGCAATGCAGTGGATGTTGGGCAGCAGGCCAAGCATCAGCATAGGTACCGGTGTTGGAGTATCAGTGTGATGTTCAGTGGTGGAGCATTACTAGAGCACATTATTCGCTAAGAGGGAGTGTTGATTTGTGGTAGCATCGGATGTGCTCTAGCCATGAAAATTGGTGGAGAGGCTAAAGCACATGATATCTCCAAGGCCCAGAAATGGCTTGGGGAAATTCCACCCAATTAGAGAGATATTAAAATAATTAATATTTTTAATGGAGTTCCTAAGTCTAAACTTTGGAAAATTAAAATATTAATGGGTATTAATATAAAACTGGGTGAAAATGTTCTAAATGACATGGATCAAGCCAAATCTAATCTTAGCCATTGATTAGGGACTTAATCTCTACTGTTGAAGACTCAACAAGAAAAGTATAAGAGGAGGCTTGAGGGTCAATTGGAGATACACCAAGATTGATCCGTCAATTCGATTTTCTGGAGCAGAGTTTGCTGAGAAAATTCGAACAAGTGATATGTTGTAGCGAGGGGCAGTGAGTACATAGCAGAGAGGCAGAGATAGTGCTAGAGGGTTAGCGCAGTGACTGAAGAGGTTGATGCAGAGGCAGCCAGAGCTATGTAGAGGCAGTTGGAGACCGCGCAAAGGCTGAGGGGACTGCATGGGTGACGCAGAAGGCCAGAAAGCTAACGCAGAGGGTTCTAGAGCTACACTTAGGCTAGCAGGATTGACGCAAAGCCTTGGAGAAGCGCTAGAAGGATTTTCGTGGGGTAGACTTGCTGAATATCTGTCTCCGAGAAGAGGTATTACTGTCGTGTAAAAATCTTTGTTGGGTGAGCCAGTTTGGCACCCTAGTTGTACTCAATAAATCTGCATAATAATAAAACCCTCAAAATTGTTGCATCGGTTTTCCCGCATTGGGTTTTTCCAATGACGATTGTCCAAAAATAACGGTGTCCCTTGTGTGTTTGTCTAGTATTTCAGTTGTTGATCTGTATATGAGTTAAGGTTGCATTTGTGTTTATTTTCAGTATTTATATGTCTAAATAACTTGTTAATGGAATAAACAAGTAGGTGAAATAAACCAGATAATGCAGTAGAAATTTATGACGTGTCAGACTTAGAAATTTCAACATTAAGGCACTAGTCTCATACTTAAAATCTAATCTTATCATTAATCTTGCTAAATTTAACCAAGTAACTAGGCCACTCATCCGTGTCTCCCAAGCAAGTTGGTTCCCAGCTTGTTTTCCTTCACCTCATTCCATAGGGACTACCCCCCATAGCCTGTTGTTGGGAGACAGCTAGAACGGAGTGGGCAAGGATCAGAGAGACACCCCCTACCCTGAGTAGTTGTTGCGGTGCCTGTACAATCCGAGCAACAACAAGACCATCGATGAAGAAGTATACACTGAACAATCGGAAGGCTTTGAAATAAATAGCAAGGACACACATGTTTGCAGACTTAAGACCCCTATATGGTTTAAAGCAAGCTCCTAGGGCATAGTGTGCAAGGATGGATGCATATCCCTTAAGAATTGGGTTCGTCAAAAGTTTTGTAGATCCAAATCTCTACATTAAGGTAGTGAACAATGAACCGGTCATTATACTACTTTATGTAGATGATTTGTTTATTATAGGTGTGGAGCACAGAATATAAGAATGCAAGAAGATGTTGGCAGTTGAATTCGAAATGAAAGATCTGGGACTTATGCACTAATACTTGGGTTTAGAAGTTTCGCAAAAACTTGGAGAAATATCTCTAGGTCAGGGTAAATACATAATCAAGATTTTACAGAAATTCGATATGATGGATTCCAAGCCTATGACTACTCCCATGATCACTAATCTCAAGAAGTTAAGAAGCTTTGACTCCAGTCTCGTCGATCCTACTAGCTATCGTAAGTTGGTGGACTCTCTAATGCATCTGGTAAATAGAAGACCTGATATAGGTTTTGCTGCAAATATTCTTAGTCAATTTCAATTGGAGCCTCATCATGACCATTGGATAGCTGCTAAGCATATTCTCAGATATCTTTGTGGCACTATACATCACTGCCTAAAATATGATGGAAAGGAAGTTAAGCTGACAAGTTTCACAGGTTCAGAATGGGGTTGCAGTGAGACTGATAGCAGAAGCACTACCGGTGGATGTTTTAGTTTGGGAGCTACAATTCTCTCATGGATGAGTAGAAAACAAGATCTTGCTGCATTAAATAGTGTCGAAGTTCAATATGTTGTTGCATGTGAAGTAGGAAAGGAAGTTGTTTGGTTATGAAAACTCTTGTCAGATTTGTTTGGAAAGCCTCTGGATCCTACTATAATAAATTGTGATAATCAAAGTAGCATCAAGATGTCTAAAGACCTTGTATTCCATGCAAGGACGAAGCATATCAACAAGAAGTACCACCACATTAGAAGTTTGGTACAAGATGGGGTCATAAAGCTATAGTATATTCCAACAGATGAACAGGTAGCTGATGTGTTGACAAAGTCTCTTCCGAATCAAAAGTTTGAGTATTTTAGAAGCATGCTTGGTTTGGTTGACATTGTAGGTTTAGTTGATAAAGAGAGATGAATCATCTAATGGTGGATGCTTGGGAGGACATCTGGTCGACCTATGTGTGTTTGACGTCCTGATCCCGAAGAGTGAGGGTGGCATTGGTCTTGGAGCTCTAACCTTGGATGTGCACCTAGATCCCTGCGTTGATGGTTAGTTAGTAAGCTTGATGGTACCTACACTAGCTGAAAACTTTGGTCCATCTTAGTCCCACTCGGATAGAAAACCCTGGTTAGGTATCTAGTCTGTGGCACTGAGTGTGCTTGAACTCTTCGTAATTCATGTGTTTTTGAGATTTTCCATGTACTTATATATATATATACCTCCCTACTACCTAGTTAAGAGGGAGTGTTGAAGAATGTAACTAGGTTTGATCTTCATAATTGTATAATGTAATTTATTTGTCAAAAGAAATTTTATAATGACTTATTAAAGCATGGGTTTCATGCTTGGGTTATCATGTTTACAGGTCAAAGCCTCCATTGTAGGCTTCTAGGTTTTATATTGAGTCAGTAAAGTCATTGTCAATTTTATTAGACCCTTCTTGGGTTTTTGTATCATGTAAAAAGAATTATTTTTGAGTCAAATAGGTCATTTGACACCTCCACACCAAGTCGGTCCTATGATGATGAAGTCGGCCTACATGAGGGCATTTCGACCCACAGAAGAGGTTATATCTAGACAGGCAATTCAATCCATTTGCTCACTCAACAAGTTCGATACACAAGAAAGAGAGGTAGAGAAAGGTGCGAAATTCCAAGAGAAGGAAGAAGATTGAAGAAGAAGACAAAGTCGAAGTTTTGGGCTGTCTTTCTCTCACACGTGCAAAGTTACTGGGTTATTGCTGGGGACAAAATTTTGAATTCTACTGAAGGTCGAAGTTCTGCTCCTGGGGAGGCCGAATTTTGTTGCTTAAAGGTCGAAATTCTAGGTCGAAGTTGTTGTTGGGAGAACATCACTTGGAGAAGAAGGAAGGGCTGACTTGGTGATTGGTGGAAGTCTGTGTCTAGGTCAAAAGAGTCTTAGACTATCTCATCTTGTCTTTGAATCTACTAAAGGAAGAGTTCTGACTGGGTTTTCCCCTTTTAGGGGTTTTTCCCTGGCTGTCTGCCTACATCTTGTATCTCTTGTTCTTGTGATCTTCATATACACATAAATTGGTAATTGCTTGATGAAACATAATATAATAATGAAGTAAAAGAAGCCAACATAATTCACAAGTAATTATCAAAGAAGAGGAATCAAACCCTACTTACTACTAACACTGATTTCTCAACAGGCTAAAGTGTTGGAGACATGCCCAAGTCGAATTGCTAAGGGAATATTCGATGCCAAGTCAAAGTAAAAAAATAGTTGTTGGGTCAAATCTAGCCATTGGAGAAATGTCTACTAGTCGTTGTAACCAAATTGGACTGAGAAGTTGGAAGATGGACCTAAGTACTAGTCGTTCTGAAGGGGAAAAGTTTTTTTTTTTGTGGGTCCATTCGCGCTCTTCTAAGTGGACAAATTCAGTCACTCATGACCAAAAATGTTAGACGTCGGGGTGGATCTTGGTACTACTTCACTTTTTGATCATTGAATACCATTTTCAAAGGGAAATCGTGAATTATTTTTGGGCTATGTGGACAAATTTCACCCATTTAGGGAAATTCGTGTTATTTTTTCATTTTTTTAAGAAAATATAAATTTGCTAATTCATGGATTGTGGAAGACTAGCAATATTTTAATGAGGAGTGGTCAACTAGTCGTTAAATTTTTTTCTAAAAAAGGCTAGACTCTCCATTGTAATTGTTGTTGATTATTTGAGACAAGTGCTATCGCAAATGAAGAACTCAATTTTGCAAACTCTTGTAATTCTTTACAATTGTGGGATACTAGCTGTTAGAATTTTTTCTATAAAAGGCTAGACTTTCCTCCATTGTAATTGTTGTTGATCATTGATTCATTTGAGACAAGTCCTATCACAATTAATGAACTCAATTTTGCAAACTCTTGTAATTATTTACAATTGTGAGATGGTGTTTGTCTTTGTTCTTTTTCTTGTTATGGTTATGGTTGTTGGGCACAATTTATAAAAGTTCTAATTTATTTCTGCATATAAGTAAATCTGTCCAAAGAGTAATAATATTTGCCATCAACGAGCTAATATGCTACATAGAGACAATCGACTAGGGTTTCTTCTACTTGTTTGATCTTGGTCATAGGTGAATCGATCCAAGGGTTTTGGAATGATTCGATGGAAGGCTTCATTATTCCAAGGATCTTGTATTTCAATTTTCGTTGGACACAAAGAATAGAGGTCAGAGATGCCAAAGTTAGGTCACTCCTAAGGAAGGTTGAAATTTTTGCAGGGAAAATTAAGCAATAGTGGGAGTGATTTTCTCTGGGACTAGACCCACTTCCTTAACACAAGTCGGACCTAGTGACTTCGAAGGGCTTTGACTTCACATCCCCGCAAGAAGTTCGTTCTCAAGGCACAGGTATTCCAACAACCAAAAAATATCTAAAAAAAATTCAAATTCCCTTTTATTTTTCTGCATTAAAGTAGACTTTTCCTTGTTGGTTATTACTGCTAGAACATTTTCAGCAAGCTATTTAGTGGGAAGAAGTGTCAATTTTGTAGGATTTAAGTTCCCACTTAGATACGAGTTTCATTTCCCATATTTCTACACTTGTATCTAGTCAGTTTGCTACAAATCTACAGGTGGAGAGGTTTTTCCTTGTTGGATTTGCATTCTACAACCATCCAATGTAAGTTCTCAAGGCCTACAGGTAAGCATCTTAAGCTAGGACCTACTTTTTTCAGTTCCATAATCATTTATTGCCATTATCTTTTTAAAAGAGTTGAATTTTCTTTATTTTACAACTGTAAAACTTTACTATTTAAATTCTGGAAAAATTATGGGTAAACAATATAACCAAAAATCGGAAAGGGAAATTTTCAGCTAGCTGGAAATTGCATTTTCAGCGGAAGATTTGATAGAGGGAAAGCCCTAAAGCCTCTGGAGTCTGAAATACCCTCTAGATTTCCCTTACTTTAGGGTGACTTCTCTAGAGGTGTCTTGCACATTGTGGGTTGGCTGTAATAACAAATCAGCTTGTTGCCCCTGCGTTTTTATACAGGTTTCACAGTTTGTCCCACAGGACAGCATGATGTTTTAACTCAACTCCTAATCCATGTATCTAAACAGATAAATAACTCCATAATTGTTTAGGATGAATTTTGTAGACCAAAATCCATAGGTTACACTGAGTATCTTGAGTGATTTGGCTACTAATAGTTTGTTGTTAGAAATATGCACTATTTTATCATGGTTTTATCAGCAGGACAACAAGCAAATCTAGAACAGTTTAACCCCATTGACTCCATATAAGGCACTGATCATGTACCGGAGTGTTGGGGAATATTTAAGGAAAGCCTCTCTTGGCTGTTTAGGAGGTGTTGGGCCTAAATAGGGAGGGTTTGTGCCCAGGTGACAGTGGGTCCCTGCCCTATTTGTGCCAATCTAACAAGACTACTAATTCCTTAACAGCCCTGATAAAAAGATTGGTAACAAGCACCAAGCCCTCTATGTACTATGATGTTAGTGGCATTGGTTTTTGAACTCCTCTATCATGACCCTACTAAAAATGTAGGCATCACTCAAACAAAATTTTACTTGACTTGCTCTGTTTTTTCTATCTTATTTTAATTTGTAATGCTTAGAGGGTGATATTGATGACAAAGATCCCAATATAGACAATGATTTTGATGATATGTAATTATTTGTTGTAGCATGGATTTTGTTGGATGCTAGAGGCCATCCAGAGCCTGTTTGTTGATGTATTTTCAGTTCAGAGATGGATTGCACTCGGTGCTATTTTGGTTATGTGCATCCTTACATGCTATATAAATGAGAACTTTTGTTTATTTGTGTATAAGCGGTTTGGGTTCATATGGATGCATATGGACATGTAAACTCTCTACCGTCCACCTACTTTTGGTTATAACTTGCTTGTATCTTGATCCTACAATCTATTCATATACCTTGTTTTAGTTTGGAAAAACATAAGAATTGGGTTCAGTCAATTTTTCCACACAATCAATTGACCCACCTTACAATGGTAAAGAGTGCATGTTTTTAGATTGGTAATCAAAGCTCATGTCCCTGAAATAGGTCTTAAAGTTTCATGCAGTTGACATGAAGCTTGATGATATCTTATTTTAGGGGTTCATATGGATATATTTGCTCTTAATATCAACATAGTTCTTAGAAGATAGTATTAATTCAAGTCATGATTGATGCAGGCTTCGAGTATGCTCAATAAAAAGAGCCCAGCTTATATCTGTGAGCTTTGTCACAAAAATGATCATAAGGATGACTTGTCAAAGCATCCTGAAGAAGGTAACAATAATTCAAATGACATACTGAGCACCACCAAGGACGACCATGCAGCTGTGGTTGAACATGATTCCACCAGACCAATTGATGAAACAGAACAGAACGTTGAGCAATACAGACCACATGCATTTTCTAGAGGTGCGATGGTATGGTAACATTTTTACTTACACATATTCAGGATTCATATACACAGGATTGGTTCCGACCTTTTCATATGCAAAGTTCTATTCGATGACATAAAAGCTCTAAATAAGTATGTATGCATACATACTTACCTATTTGTTGTTATACAGGATTGTACTGTTGAGAAGGTCTTGTTGACAAAA
Organism: Pinus taeda; assembly: GCA_000404065.3. Taxonomy (NCBI): domain Eukaryota; kingdom Viridiplantae; phylum Streptophyta; class Pinopsida; order Pinales; family Pinaceae; genus Pinus; species Pinus taeda. The sequence goes on along the minus strand of APFE030869669.1, from coordinate 143,192 downwards.
AAATTGAAGATCCTTTGTTTGCATGGTTTTCGCCAGAATGCATCCAATCTGAAGGGAAGATTGGCATCATTCACAAGGAAATTGAAGCACCTAGCTGAATTTGTATTTGTTGATGCCCCTCATGAGTTGCCTTTTATTTACCAATCAATCAGTAACAGAGTGCAAGATGGCAAAGATGATGCATCACTTGAAAGCTGCACTAATTCAATGAATCTCTCACAAACTAAGCCTATGTTGCCACAAAATTGTAATAGAAAGCGTGCATGGCTGATTGCACCAAATTGTCATCGATCCAATTTTGATGGTTGTCAGACTGACATGATATTGAATTTGGAAGGGAATTCATCAATGAGTAAAACTCTGCAACAATCTTCACAACAGGATGAGAGTAAATTGGAGAAGGCAAATTGGATTCAAGCAACCTCACCCTTTGATCCTCTGCAGTACCAGCAGCAAACAGTTGGGTGGCATGAAACATTAATTCATCTTCAAGAAGTATTTTCTAATATGGGTCCTTTTGATGGTGTTTTAGGATTTTCACAAGGAGCTTCTGTAGCAGCTACTCTTTGCAGTTTAAGGCAGAGAAGTTCAGGTCACAATACTAACATAAATTTCCGGTTTGTGATATTATGTTCTGGATTTCCATCACCTGCTGAAGAATTTCAGCAGTTCATATCCAACTCAAGCATGTTACCTATTGATATTCCGTCCCTTCATATTTTTGGTGGCACTGCTGGCCTTGACAAGCAGATTATGTCTGATGCAAGTATGCAATTAGCCTCATTCTTCAGGTCTGATTGTTGTGTTGTTTTAAAACATTCTTCTGGGCACATTATCCCTACTCAGTCCTCATATATTGACAGAATTAAAGATTTCCTTCAATTTCTATAAAGTTCTGTCATGAACACTCATAATGCAGTTGATTTAATCTCACTGAAATGTTTCATTTGACTAAATTTACATGTTATGGCGGTTAGAATGGAGATATTCTGCTGCTTCATTCCATATTTTGATATGCCAAAAATAGCAAGGGACAAGGGACAACCTTGCTTAACAAGTTCTCTATTAACAATATTTTCAACATTCCAAAATATTTTTTTCACAGTACCTTGATCGAGAACTTGTTAATAGAAGTAGAGAGGATTGTCATAAAGTTATAATGAGGTCTTCAATATTGTTCTTATCTGATAGGATATTTAATTATTATTTAAATCCTTTCAAAAAAAGATCAGCTTTATTTTTGTCACAAATCAGATTCTTTGGTTATCAGAATTTTTTTCAATATGCCTTTTGTGTATGAAATTGTTTAGAGTTAGGGTTAAAGTTCTATGATTAAAGTTGTGCTTATGTCAAAATTTATTTTTGGTTGTATAAGGGGATATCAGATATCACATAATCTAAGACGCTGCTGCCAACCCCATGAGTACAAGTCATCTGGTTGGATTTTGGCCACTTGATTAGACCATTGCAAATTATTAGGTTTTCTTTGTTATTAACTAGTTAAAACAAGGTCTTCATCTAGCCATAGAGTATTAGGTTTGAAATCATTGCTTAAAACAATAACTTGATTAATTCTTGTTTTAGCATTAAAGTCTCCTAACAAGAGGATATTTATCTCATTTCTCATATTGTGATATTAACTTGTGTTAAAAATGTTGTTGTAGCTGATTGTTCTATAAAGCTACAGTGATGAAATCAAAATATCAAGACACGAAGGATTAGTTTTATTAAAGCTTGGTACTTGTGGCGAATGCTAATAATGAGAAAAGTAAGCTTAGGGACTCTGTTCAAACAGTGAAAAATCTATATGGATGTGTAACACAAAGATACAAAATGATGATCCAAACACATCACTTAATATTTTTTTATGAGAAAAGGAAGCATCAGTGAAAAATCCATATGCATGTGTAATGCAAGGACACGAAATGATTATCCAAATACATCACTTATATATTTTTAGGAACTAGTTTAAAGATGCTTAAAAATGCAACATAAAATGAAGTGTACTCACTTGACAACAGTGTTAGGATGGGTGACATGTTGAGTGGTGTTGTTATCTTGCAAGTGATTTGATTCATTGAACATCAAATACATCTTAAATGGTATATATTTTCAACTATTAATACCTCTGTAGTATTCGAGTATTCTCACAATTAGTCACATATTTTCATGTTTTCAAATTCTTCCACATTTACAACAATTTTCAATGAACTTTTATCATTTTTGAAACAGTTTTATGTCAATCATCAAAAATGCTATGCATGTTGTTAGCTTTTAGTAACTCTAGTAATATATCATCCTAGTGTTTTGACATTAACATTGACTATTTGAAAGTTTTCAAATTATTGTATATTTTTCATAACATTTTTCAATGGGTAGTTGAAAGTTTTTATTATATATTTTTCATAACATTTCTCAGATTTTCTTGGGATGGAATTGCAAGAACTATTACATTCCTAGACCGGAAATCAGGTATCACTTGCCTTTCATGGGGATTAAGAAAATGTTTTATTGGATTTTATGTGTCTTTTTTCCCTTTGGTTTATGAAAAACCTATATATTTTTCTTATGATTGATAGTGTCTTTCTTCCTACATTGTTGGACGTTCAATTTTTAGATATATGTTTTGTTTTGCAATAATTTTGTTGATTTTTTTCTAGAATTTATTCGAATATTTTTAAATGCATAATGTATTTGTTTTTGTTTTGTTCATTTGCCATTATGATTGATTAGGAGGGAAATTGGTGTTTTTCCCAAGGAAACCATCACTAGGAAGTCTCTAAGCACTTCAATGCATTTTGGGGATGGTGACATTGTAAACTTCTCGGTGCTAATTATAACCCCTGTGTTAAATTATGGTATATACTATGCTTAGAGTAGTTTACTTCAAATCTTTTTATTAGCCACTGTTTAGCAATCACATAAACATAAAGTGCAGATAGAACATTAAACAATCGACAGAAAACAAGTCAATACAAGAGACACAAGATGTGGCGGCTAGCCAGGGACAAACCCCAATGCGGGGAAACCCTTTGATCAATTCTTCTTTAATCTTCAATAGTTCAACAGAAAGAAATAGTACAATTCAGAATTCTGTAATTTTATAACAGCAACAGCAAACCCTAAATCAGCAAAGTCAAACTTGGTCAAAACAGCCCCGGATTGACTTCTAGTCAACTTGAAGAACTCGATCTTCAACAGCTATCTTCAGTAGCCCAAAACAGTCCACAATACTCAGTCAAAACAGCAGTCAAAGTTCAGCATTCTGCGGTCAGCCCTAACCAGTCAACTTTTAGGTCAATGCAGCCCCTAAAAAGTCAACGCAGGTATTCCCTTGGTCAATGCTCCATAAAACAGCCCAACATTTGGTCAACGCAGCCTTAGAAATGTTAACGTTGCCCTAAACGCGACCCTAATTCAATCAACGCTGCCCTAATTCGTCCTTCTTGCATGTGTGAGAGAAGCTGCTCCTTTTCTTGCCCAATAAGATGAGGAGAGAGAAGATGAGTTGAGATGAGATGAGTTGATAATGAATCAACCTCATTTGTACTTATATGATTTGTTGGGCATGTGTGGCACACATTTAGCTGTTGGCTGACCTTGACAATATGTCAAGTAAATACAAATAAATTCATATCTCCATAAATACTTGTTGGAATCAAATGATCTTTAGATCAATCCTACACCTCTTGACAAGAGGAATCTAGAAAAAATATCAACTGCCATAAATAAGGTGACCCACATGGAGTTTGGGCTTAGTTACCAATTTTAACACTCTCTCTCTCAACGAAGGAGAACTCCATCTGCTAATTGGTCTGACCGTCGGTCTTATCCTTGCCATCAAATAAACTACCTTGCATTGCTTGGCTCTACTATGCTCTGCCCTGTTGAACTATGAAGAAGAAGAAATGATCGAGGATGTATCATGCCATCCTCCACTGACCCAAAGTCAATGTTAGAGTGTGTCATACCACTCTCACTCATCCTAGATCAATATCATTGATCCCATATCAATGGAAGTCATCCTAGCATAGGGAGTACGGTAGATACAACGATGCGTCCATCGATAGTACTACTAATAGTCCCTAACCCCATTTCCCTACTCATTGATCAGATGAGAAGTACTTCCCATGAGTCCCAAACTGCATGGGTAGGGTACCTTGACAGGAGAACTAATCATCATGTCCACAGGAGAACGAATCATCTTGTCCAGCAGTCGCCACGAGAGAACTAATCATCCCGTCCCACAGTCGCCACAGGGTGTCACAAGGGAAGGTTGAACCTTTCACCTTGTACTTAGCGCACCACCAGGGAGGGGTGAGTCGCCCTATGGTCGTATGTCACTCCAAGAAGCACCTTGCGCCTCCTTGGAGCTCCCAGAGCTCAATGTATGCATCATACACGACCCTCATAAGAGGGTCTCTCAACGACACCAAGTCGTTCTTTGAAAGTCAAGAATTTGACCTTTCCCAGGGGCTTCGTCAAAATGTCGGCGACCTATTCATCTATACTGATATGTTGGAGCCTTATTGCTCCCTGCTGCACCATATTCCGGATATAGTGGTCCCTGATATTGATATGCTTGGAGCGATCATGAAATACGGGATTATCTGATAAACGAATCCCACTCTAGTTGTCACACAGGATCACGGTAGTATCCAATATAAATCCAAACAGCTCAATGAAAAGCTTCCGCAACTAGACCGTCTCATAAGAGGCCATACTAGCAGCAATGTACTTCGCCTCAATAGTGCTCAAAGCCATCGACTTCTGCTTCCTGCTCATTCAAGTTATCGAGGCAAATCCCAAAGAGAAACAACACCCGGAAGTGCTCTTTCGGTCCACCACACTGCCTACCCAATCAGCATCAGTATATCCATGTAGTCTCACATTTCTGGTAGTGTATCTCAACTCATGAGTGATTGTGCCACGAAGATATCTCAACAGATTCTTGGCACCAATCCAATGTGTGTGGTGAGGCTCAACCATATGTTGACTCAACGTGTTGACTGCAAAACATAGATTCGGACTGGAGTTCACTAAGAACATCAATGCTCCAATGAGTTGACGATACTCGATAGCATTTTGTAAAATAGGTCCGGCAACACTACCGCTTAACTTCTTGAAGTCAAGCTCCATTGGGTAGTCACGGGCTTACAGTCCACCATAGCGAATCTCTCCAATATTTTCACCACATATTTTCCTTGAGATAGGAAAATATCCCCTGGTTTCTGCCAAACTTCGAGTCCTAGGAAATAGTGCATCAGTCCTCGGTCCTTGATCTCGAACTCGGAAACCATCTCCCTCTTACATTTGAGAATGAGAGGGTTTTCACATGTTAGAAAGAGGTCGTCAACGTACAGCACCAGTATGAGAGGTTTGTCATCTTCAACCTTAAAGTAAAGTTTAGGGCCGGCTTCACTCTTAGTGAATCCTAGCTTCATCAAGTAGCTATCGATCCTCTCATACCACGCCCGGGGTGCTTGCTTCAACCCATAGAGGGCTTTCTTCAACCTGCACATGTCAGATTCCCGGTCATGAATCTCAAATCCTTCGGGTTGTTCCACGTAGGCTTCCTCTTTGATCGAACCATGCAAGAGTGCAATCTTGACATCCACCTCATGTAGGTTCCATCCTTGCAAAGCGGCAAGGGCTATGATCGAGCGGATGGTGGTGTATTGGGAAATAGGTGCAAATATCTCGTCATATTCTATACCTTCCTTTTGAGACAAGCCAGGAGCGACAAAACGAGCCTTATACTTTTCAGCACATCCATCAACTCCATGCTTTATCTTGTAAATCCATTTCGAAGTGACAACGGCTTTGTCCTGGGGTCTGGGACCACATCCCAGACATCGTTTTTCATGATGGACTCATATTCATCAGTGATAGCATCCTTCCAAACTTGATGCTTGATAGCTTCTGCAAATGAAGGCTCATTTTGGATGATCGTGCTCATGATGGTCAAGTATCCCTGATACCTGGCCAACTTCTTACTTTCTCGGAAAGTCCCTCTGGGTGCAATGTGTCCTTCAGCATCATCAAGTGTCCCCCTAAGCCATGAAGGCCTCTTCCTAGAAGAGGAAGGCTCTTGCGGAGGGGGATCAATAGGATCCATAGGTTCTTCCACATCAAGCATCGTCTCATCTTCCTTTTTCTCTGGTTTCCTGGTGTTAGCTTCTTTAGATTCCCTTAGAGTAGGAAGATTGTCAACTTTGCTACAAGCCATATCTTTGTCAAAGGTGACATCATGGCTAGTCTTGACTTCCCTTTGACCAGCCACATAGATTCTATAGCCCTTAGTATTTTCCGTATAGCCCACGAAGATTCCTTTCTTTCCCGATGCACCTAATTTATTCATTTTCTCTTTCGGCACATTAAAATATACAGGACTTCCAAAAATTCTAAAATGAGATACGTCAGGTTTCTTACCAGTGAACATTTCTTCGGGAGTCTTGGAACCCAATGCTTGATGAGGGCATCGGTTTTGCACATATACGGCGGTATTCGCAGCTTCGACCCATATAAACTTCAAATGTCTTTGATCATGGAGCATAGCACGGACAACTTCCACAATCGTACTATTCTTCCTTTCCGCCACACCATTTTGCTCAGGAGTATATGGTGTTGTAGTCTCCCTCTTAATGCCAACCTCTTTGCAAATATCATGGAACTCATTGGATTCATACTCAGTCCCATTATCAGTCCTTAAGATCTTGATCTTCTTTTCGGTTTGATTCTCGATCAAGGCTTTGAGGTAACGAACCAAGAGAACACTTCATCCTTCTTTTTCATCATCCAAGTCTTGCGAGAATAATCATCTGTAAAAGTGAGGTAATATAAATATCCTCCCAAGGAGTTCACAGGCATCATACCAGATATGTCTGAGTGAACCAACTTTAATATATTGAAGGTCTTGCTTTGGCTTGAGGGGAATGGTCCCCTTTTGAGCTTTCCTTCAGCACATCCTAGACATACACCTTCTTGCTCTAATTTGAACTCGGGCATCTCGATCACCATTTTTCTCACATCATGTAGAGCTTTATAATGAAGGTGAACAAACCTCTGATACCATAGTTCGGACTGAAGAGATGTGTCACAAGACATGACACCCAGCGGACTTCCTTTGACCTAATATAATGAATCAACTCAAAACCCAAGAGTGAAAGCATATTTAAAGATCTTTTTCCATACACATACCTTGCCATCGATGAAGGCCACCTTGTAGCCTTTGTCTTCCATTGCCGAAATGGACACTGGGTTCTTTTTGAGATCAAGTACATATAGGACTTCTTGTAAATGAATTGTATTTCCCTAATTCAATTGAAGAGTGACATTCCCTACACCTTCAACGGGATATTTTGAGTTGTCCCAAAGAACAATTTCCAGGTTGGTCTCCCTCTCTATTATCATATTAGAGAGAGCTTCTTTGTAACCAGTGAAGTGCCTTGAGGCACCACTATCAATAACCCAATTTCCCAACAAGTCTGGGGGAGCAGTAGTAGAGAGGGCCGCTGGTAGATAATATTCATCTTGCTTATTGTTAACAACGTTAGATTCATACCTGGAGTTTCTTGCCTTCTTGAACGGTTGACCTCTTCTTTGATTTCCAACATTCCTTTTACCTCTGCCATTGGGCCTGCCATTCCTTTCATTGCCTTGAGAGTGATTTTGATCATCATCATGGTGTGACTCCCTTTTATCAAGGCACTCCCTCGCATAGTGGCCCATTTTGTTGCAATTGTAACATTGTCCTTTTCTTCCACCTTTCGGTCCAACCTTTCCTTTGGATTTAGCCCCAGAATGGTTTCTTCTTTTAGCATGAGAAGAAAAGGCAGAGGGATTGCCTTTAAGTGCGGGCATTTCTTTCTCTTCCATCCTTGTTTCTTCTTGAATGCATCTTGCCATCAATTCCTCAAATCCAGGAATTACATTATTGTTGAGAAGAGTAGTCCTAAATATATACCATTCAAGTGGCAGCCCTCCGAGAGTTGTGATAGTCATTTCCCTGTCAGGAACTACTTCCCCAATAGATAGGAGATCATTCTTGATCGTATTGATCCTTAAGAAATATGCTTGCATACTCTCATCTTTTCGCTTCTTAATTTCCTTCAGCGTATTTCTAAGGAACAAAACTTAATTTGCATCATTAACTTTAAATAAACTCACCAGTCTATCGTAGATTTCCTTGGAGGTGGTCAGCTCAGAAACATAGGCCACCAGACACTTATCGATAGAGTCCCAGATGATCTTCTTTGTTTTGACTTCTCCCCTGGCCCACTTGTTCTTTGTAGTAGCAGATGCATTTGATGGAGGCTCAACAATTCTGCCTCTCACATGGTCCAACACTTCCTACTCTTCTAATGTCAGATCGAGAGACATCTTCCATCCATGATAGTCAGACTTCTCACGGATTTTGTCTTCAGCGGGGAAGTGTGTTGAAAACCCCATGACTGATTTAAGATTGCTTCAACAGCCTTCAGTGAATTCTTTAGCTCTTGCTCTTGCTTGGGCTTTGTCTTCACCTCGGCTCTGATACCATGTTAAATTATGGTATGTTCTATGCTTAGAGCAGTTTATTTCAAAACTTTTTATTAACCATTGTTTAGCAATCACATAAACATAAAGTAAAGTGCAGATAGAACACTGAACGATCAACAGAAAACAAGCCAAGACAAGAGACACAAGATGTGGCGGCTAGCCAGGGACAAAACCCAATGTGGGGAAACCCTTTGATCAATTCTTCTTTAATCTTCAATAGTTTAGTAGAGAGAAATAGTACAATTAAGAATTATGTAATTTTATAGTAGCAACAGCAAACCCTATATCAGCAAAGTCAAACTTGGTCAAAATAGCCCCGGATTGGCTTCTAGTCAACTTGAAGAATTCAACATCGATCTTTAGCAGTCCAAAACAATCCACAATACTCAGTCAAAACAACATTCAAAGTTCAGAAATTTGTGGTCAGCCCTAACTAGTCAACGCTGGTCAACTTTCATGTCAACGTTGGTCAGCACATCCCCTAGAAAGTCAACACAGGTCTTCCCTTGGTCAACGCTTGGTCAACGCTCCATAAAACAACCTAGGATTTGGTCAACGCAACCCTAGAAATGTTTACGCTGCCCAGAAAGTCAACGCTTCCCTAATTCAGTGAACATTGCCCTAATTCGTCCTTCTTATTGCATGTGTGAGAAAAGATTCCCCTTTGCTTGCCCAATAAGATGAGGAGAGAGAAGATGAGTTGAGATGAGATGAGTTGATAATGAATCAACCTCACTTGTACTTATATGATTTGTTGGGCATGTGTGCCACATACTTCGCTATTGGCCAACCTTGACAATTTGTCAAGGAAATACAAATAAATTCATATCTCCATAAATACTTGTCAGGATCTGATGATCTTTACATCAATCCTACACCTCTGGACAAGATGAATCTAGGAAAAATGTCAATTGCCATAAATAAGGTGACCCACATGGAGTTTGGCCCTAGTTGCCAATTTTAACACCCTAACATAGTAGAACATTGAATGGGGTATACAACAAGAAAACCAACATGAGAATCAACTCTAAGACCTCCCTCTCATGATTGCATAGACCTATTTTTTTAATGTAATAAATAAATGAAAATTATATGTAAAAAGTTTAAAGTTTAAATGAAATCCTAACAATATTATGCAAAGCAACAATGAAATACCTCTCCATTTGAGTGAGTTGTATCAGTGCATCTTCATCCATTTTCATTTGAGTGAGTTGTATTAGTGCATCTTCATCCCTTTTGTTCATTTACATTTTGCAATAAGTAAAAATAAGTAAAATACAATAATGGAAAGACTTGTGTTTATGCAATATCAATATTATGTATCTTTTATTCACTAACATGTTTTAATCCAATATTGTTTAGCATGAATAAAATTATCTAAGACATCATTAAAATATAGAAAATAAATTAGGCAAGTGTCAAATTTATCAAGGTAGATAAACCAAAAACAATAAAATATAAGATGTTTTTAAAGTCATTAAATTTTACCCCGAGGGGCTTTGAATTGAAGGTAAATAAGTGTATTGTTAAGTTAATTCTTGCCAAAAAAAAAGTCATCATCTCCCTATAGGTTAATTGACAAAATAAAATAAAATAAAATAAAAAAATGGAAGAGAAGAAACCACTAAATGTAACTTATATCCATTCTCAAGTGATACTCACTAGAAATTCATGAATAATTATAATAATATAAACCATGGAATGTTGATATACGAATAATCTATAGAAAATAAAATCGTAATACAAAATAAAATCGTAATAACATATTAAACTTTGAAGTGCACTATAAATGTTAAAAAATGAGATAATGTTAAAAATAATACGCAAGAATGATGTATACAACATAGAAAGTGAATGTCCATGTATTACATGGATTGAGTGATAATATTTTGATTGAGTATGCATTTGCAAATATGATGTAGTTAATTTTATATAACCTAAAGATGATACAATGTAGATGTAATTTTTGTGTTTAAGTGTACACAAAAAGTGTAATGCATGGGAGTGTAAGCAAGTTTTTTTAATCTTATATCAACAAGAAATTGAATCATGAGTAAGATGAAAATTAACTATTGAACAAGCAAGTACTTCAAATTCATGCAATGGTACTAAAAATTGATGATCTTAGTAGTGATGTGAAGATTTTTTTTTTCTATGTGGTTCATGGTCCCCATATATCGATGATTGCTACGTCCACATAATATTTGTACTAGGCATATCCCCTCGAAGGGATCACTTCTTATCGGCTCAACCATGAGCCTAACCCTGAGAGCATCGAGACAATTGAACTTGTGACCTCCCAATAGCAGAGGTGCTTTAATGACAGGGACTCAACCAACTAAGTTAACCCTTAGGGCTATAATGATGTGAATAATTAAATTATATAAGATAAGAAATATTGCTCTCCACTTCCAACCATAAAATATATAAACATTTTCAATGTCTAGAAAAATGAAGTTTAAATATAAGCTATAAAAAAATTTATTTTTGTAGATCAACATGTTATATGTAGTGTAACTTGTGAAGAAGTCACTTATATTGTGCTGAGAAGTGCTCTACAACCTAGTATGAGGGAGATGTCACATTTAAAAATAATATAATAATACTTACACTTACAAATTAAAATAATATTAATAACAAAACAAACAAAAAAATGTTGACCATAAATAAAATACCCACCTTAAATTTACATCAAACTTATATAGAAAAATAAAAGTAGTTGAAAGTTATATATATATATATATATATATATATATAGTATGATGGAGATATGCAATTTCTTCACTACTAGATATGGAGTTTATAAATGGCATGTAAAAATAATATTATTAATACTACATTATGTGTATTTACAAATTGCATGTAAAAATAATATTATTGATACTACATGATGTGTAATTCATTCTATGTTCAAGTGATATGTAATATTTAAAACATTTTTTCACAGGAAAAAATCTTATACATTTATAGAGAAAAAACATATACATATATTGTTTTCCCTACCTTTACCAACTTTCACATCCTCAGTGTCTTCGTCATGATTGTATCTACTAGCCTCAGGAGGCTCCAAACTTAACTTATCGACAAAATTACTTCCCAGAAAATGGGATCTAAATACAATTCCAAAAATGTGACTAAAGAGCCTAGTAGGATAGGTTTATCCCAATGGACTCAACCTCCTTCCCATCCAGAAAGACATGATAATTAACATAACCAACTAATAATTCAAGTGCTTCTTTGGAAAAAGAATCAATGTCAGTATTTAGTTCACAGGGAATATGATAAAAGGAAATGAGTTCAAAGGAGTTAGCAGCTTCACGGATATCGGAGAGCAGGGACTCCATACCAAGTATTCTCACCTCAGCGTTTTGATTTTCCTAGTCTATCACCATTTTTTGATCTCACATCATCTGAAGGCATGTTACCCTTTTTTCCTTGGCCAACTCCAATAGCATCTACAAGGCTACAAACTTTTCTTTGTTATTCGAACCTCTTCTTGGCACATATCCATAGCAAGCTGAGTGAGATTAACTAAGATAATGGACCACCCCCACTTCACAACGAGGCAAATGGCCTTGGTTAGTCGCGTAAAAAAAAACAAGGGGATCCAAAGTCTATCATTGGCATAATTAAATTCCTGGGCTGAGATTGTTTTAGCATTGCTTTGTATTCATGTGTCATCGTCGCTATCTTTGTTGCGCATATCTTCGACGGAACCAACTTCTCTTAGAATAAGCTTTAATTTCAAGTCCACCATATATGTGATACTAAAAACAAGGTAAACTAGAGAAAGCCACAACAACTTTATCCTAACACCATATTCTACAAATATCTGATAGCATAGATATTTTCCATCAACAATTCGGCTTCAACTCCAGCCACAGATATTTGTACATCTACTTAGTGTAACAACAATGCAAAAAAGGTGTTCATGTGACTCCTCTTGGAGCTTACATGAGGGGCATCGACTTGGGACACAAAAACCCCTTCTTTGCAGTTTGTCCTAGGTAAGTAGTTTTTTGTTGAAGGCTAACCGTGAACACATTTTAGATTTTAGTGGTGCTCTGACTCTTTAAAGAACCTTCCACCCCCAAGATCTTTCTAAAGGGAAGTTTTCTTCATACCAAGAATTGTACCCCAACTTCGTTGTGAAATCACTAGATTGGGGATTATTGGTCAATCAAAGCGAACCATCTATGTCTTCACGAAGGAGGACTTGAGAATCTACTAGAAGATCAACAAACCTATCGCATTTGGTTGCCAATTCAGTTGTTAACCCCAACTCATTGGTCAACTTCCAACCTTCCTGGCCTCTAACCTAAAGGAATCGAGAGGTGGCATTAGCCAAACTAAGAAGATTCAATTATTGAAATTTTTGAAAAAAATATATATTAATAACAAAAAACAATGCTATCTGTATAAATAACATAAATTTTATATCAACTTTATATAGAGAAAAAGTATATATTTTTTCTTTTTCCATTATGAGGAGACATGTAATTATTTCATTAATTATAATGGAGTTCACATATAATATTTAAAAAATATTAATAATAAAAAAATAATGTGTCTTATAAATTAAATATTTCAATAATTTTTAATATCATATATAGAGAGACATCTTATTCTATTAATAAGTTCTTTCTAATTCAAAGCATGATAGATATTTTGTAATTCATTTTATGTTTAATATGGGTTTCCACGTGTAACATTTTAAAAAGTATTAATATATAAAAATGATTACGTGTGTATAGAGAAATGTAACATTTTAAAAAATATTAATAACAAAAAAAAATTTATATAATATACAAAACAAGTGAAAATTAAAAATTTCTTATAGTTAAAACACTTTATTAGTGTGTTGTTCAAAACCAACATAGATCCATTTTAACTCTAGATTGACCAATAGCTGAGAGAAGTCAAATCTCTTGAGGTGTAAACCTTCCCTTTAGTTTTCCGCTCAAAAAGAGGCTTGTATCTTGAGAGATTTGATCCCTTTCAACACTTGGTAGGTTTGGAGTTAAGATGAAACTATGTTGGTGTATAAGTCAAATGGAAGTGATGTCTTGTGGAGTGATTTTGCTTGCTTCATCAATCTTCCCTTGTGCTTCTAACATATATATTATTTATTTGTAGTTATCTGGTGTATATTTAAGACTCACGGAACTATGATGACAAGAAATTATAAGTTAAAAAATTAAGTGTTTAGTACAAAAAATAAATGAAATTTTAAGTCAAACCAGACACCAAACTGGTGTATGAGACCCCATTTTTTGTGGGACAAGGGATGTACCTCTATGCAACGATTTGACTACTAAAGTCAATGAAGGCATATATATACTCTACTCCCATTTAGATTTGAACCTTTGATTTCTTAGAAGGAAACACATATTCTTAACTATTAGATCTACTCAAACTGCAATAGTAAGTTACTAGAAAATATATAACTTATAAAAAATCAATATAAATAGATAAACTAATATTTTATAATAAAATCTGATATAATATATATTGAGTACGATGTTGGGATATTTTATCAAATGTGATAAAACGTATAATGAATAACGCCAACCAAACATGAATTTCAAGTTGTAAGGGAAGTAAGATTATATGAAATATAGTATGTATTATATGGTTGGAGTGAGAATAATCATATTTTATGTATTAACTAGATGAAGCATCCAACTAGATAGGAATTCATTAAATCTTTATAGAATATAGATGAAGTATAGATATGAATTCATTGAATCTTCATAGAATATCGACCAATCAATTATGTAATGTGTATTGTAAAATATATTTTTACAAAGAGGAAATGTGCAATTTATGTGAATACACAATGAAAAGTGCAGGGGTTAGGATTTTTCACTAGATCGAAAACAATTTCGAATGAGGGAAAGTGCACGTGAGTAATCATTTAACAAAATAAATATATACTTTGACCATTCTAGATACATTGGTCATTTAAAGATATCATTTATATGCGAATTATATATCCTTTTATTTTCTCACTTATAAATTTTCTAAAAGTTTAGGAAGTCCAAAGTTGGGATTATATTAAAATAAATTTCTTAACGGTAATGGTGTGGAGTAGTGGGATTGGTTTAAAAAGAGTAATGGGCTAGATTTTTAAGTTTCAATAGTGCTTTAATATAAAAATAAAAATATATAATTTGGTAGTGCTTTAAAAAAATATATACATTATTTGGTTAAAAGATTTAAGTTAGAGTATTTATTAACATTATGTAATTTATTTCTTATCTAATTTTTGGAGGGAAAAATTTTTGGAACCGAGGACTGCAACTTGAGTTAGGGTTGGATTTGGCGCTAGGGTTTTGACTTAGGGTAGCATGGCGGGACGCCCAAGAGGGAGTGTTGCTCCCTCCTATAGTCAAGTAGTTACAGAGGGAAGTAAGGACGCGAGAAAGAAGCATTTCAAAAAAACCTCTGGAGAAGGTATCAGAGGCAAGAAACAAGGGAACATTGGGAAGAAACGGACTTCAGGATCAGGAAGGGGATCAATAGGAAACAAGTAAGGAAAAGGAGAATGGAGGCAGCAGTGAAAAACCTACTTCCATAAAGCCTACTGGGGTCTGCAAACCCAAGTCGAGCATCAGTCCCCGGGCCATGTTGAGCGATCCAGCGATACAAGCGCATGGGGATCATATGAAGGAACATGGGATCATATATAAATTGATGGGGTTATGGCCGACAGAGAGGGTGTTACATGTTTGGATAAGGAGCCATTGGAAGCCAAAGGGGGAAATACACCTACATCTGGGTTCTAAGGGCTTCTTCACAGTGGTGTTCACAAGCCTAGAGGACAAAGATAGAGTGTTCGAAGGGGGGCCATATTTCTATGTTGCGGCAAGACTCTACATGCGGCCATGGACGATGAACTTTTTCCTGGAATGTGAGACATTCACATCGATACCGATATGGATCAAACTATACTCCCTTCCTCTGGATTATTGGCTACTAAAATCTCTTAAAACAATAGGCAACAAGCTGGGGCATTTTCTAAAGATCTCAGAGGCAACTCTGAAAGGAAAATGTACATCCTTCACTCAAATATGTGTGGAAATGGACTTATCTGGGGCCCTTCCGAAAACAATAATTTTAGAAGTGTATGATGAAGAATGGGTGCAAACTATGGACTATGAGCACATCCCATTTAGGTGCCGCAAATGCCATGAACATGGGCATCTATTCAGAGACTGCCCAACAATCAATATGGAAGGTAATGGGAAAATTACTGCAATTAGAAATCAAGAGGCTTCCACTAAGGTTGGGGGTAAACGTCCACAAAAGGAGATAAATGAGGACAGACATACAAAACACAACATTTTCAAGATCCCGGAGGAAGAATAGGGGAACAAGGATTCAGTCCAGGACATGGAGAACACAACCGAGGAGCAGGAAAAGGTAGCTAATATGGAGGACATCACAGTAAACAATTAGCAAAAGGATGACCTACCAAGTTGTATGGAGATCAGTAGGGACTATGAGATGACTCTGAGTGAAGCAGGAACGAAGGACCATGAACTACAGGAGATTCTAGATAGGGAAAATCTAGATCTAGAGAAATTTCTGGAACAAGGGAAGAACATAGGAGTGGACTCCCTACCAAAAGAGGATTATGACATAGTACAACAGCTCTTTCTATGGAGATCACAATCGAATGGAGCTGGAGTCAAAAGAAATCATGAGAGCCAGGAGCCCAGTGGGGTCAAAATGATGGAGAATATACAGGCACAATCTCCAAAGAACTCAGGTAGGAAAAGAGGAAGAAAAAGATAGAATGAGCTGCTGAACGAATGCGGAAAACTATTGATCAACTCAGGTAAGATGAAAGATCTTACAATTTACCCATTTACTAACCTTTCTTAATGAAGCTCACAACCTGGAATATTAGAAGAATAGGGAATAGAAGGAAACAAAGAAATCTCAGTAACATAATGAAAGAAGAAAAACCAGATATGGTTTTTATTCAAGAGACAAAATGTTCGATGGATAAGATAAGAGAAATTCATACTAAGTGGTTAATCAATTATGAGTATCTAGAGGTTAAGGCAAATAACTTGGTGGGGGGGATTCTCACGCTGTGGGATCCACAGAAATTTGGAATCTTTCGGTGGTATGTCAACCTGTAGGTGATAAGGAGATATACATGATCACAAACGTTTATGGACCTCAAAAGAAAGTAGACAAACTCAAGCTTCTCATCTCCTTGAAGGATCTAAGAGCAAGACATCCCAATATGCCCTTGATCATTGCAGGAGATTTCAAAATGATAAGATCTCTCTCAGAGAAAAAGGAGGTATTATACAGCTAGGTAGAGACTCCATGGCCTTCCAGAACTTCATTATGAAGATGGGGCTAGTGGACACTGAAACAATAAATGGAACCTTCACATGGAACAACAAGAGGGGAGGGGCTTCTCAAGTTGCTTCCAAACTTGATAGATTTATTATTTCAGAGGACCTCCTTCTCATAGGCCTTGCCATGACAACTTCCATTCTGCCCTTTGAAGGTTTGTACCACGGCCCTGTACAGCTAGAAGCCACCTTTATGGGCACACCGAGAAATAGACCTTTCAGGTTTGAAAATGTTTGGCTCTCTCACCCTAAATTCACCAGAAACATTGATAAATGGTGGAGAGAGGATTTGAACATTCAAGGCACTAAAATGTTCATGCTCCAACAGAAACTTAAACATATCAAATCCAGACTTAAAGTTTGGAACAAAAAGGAATTTGGCAATATCTTCAAAGCCAAAAGAGAAGCTGAGTAGAAGCTCCAAGAGATCAATCAGATCAACATCACAGATGGCTTCACCGAAGAGCAGAAAAAGCTAACTGACTCTTTGTAGGAAGAATGGGAAGAGCGATGCTTGCAAGAGGAAATTTTCTGGAGGCAAAAACAAAGGATACAATGGATTAGAGAGGGAGAAAGAAATACAAAATTCTTTCATAAATCTACCATGGCTGATAGGGCACACAATAGAATCAAAAAGATCAAAGATTCTGAAGGGATTGAGCTTGTCTCTCACAATGATATGGAATCGGTCCTGGTAAAAAACTTACTCAATATTGCAAAGGAGCCACTAGAGGATAGATCCAGGTTCATTGACCATTTCACTCAGTATATCCCTCAGTTGGTCACCAGAGAGGACAACCACAATCTTAACGGGCCAGTGTCAGAAGAGGAGGTCAGTGAAGTGATTAATGAAATGCAAAATGGAAAAGCACCAGGCCCGAATGGATTCAATTTAGACTTCTTCAAAGCTTTCTAGGAAACAGTCAAATGGATATCCTCGAGGTTGTGGAAGACTCAAGAAAATCCAAAAAGGTTCTGAAGGCTCTTAATGCTTCCTTCATAGATTTGATCCCAAAACAGGAAAATGCCATGACTCCGGATGCTTTTCGACCCATATCCTTATGCAATATGGTGTATA
Organism: Pinus taeda; assembly: GCA_000404065.3. Lineage (NCBI taxonomy): Eukaryota > Viridiplantae > Streptophyta > Pinopsida > Pinales > Pinaceae > Pinus > Pinus taeda. Next base: position 125,195 of record APFE030869669.1, on the reverse strand, counting down.
AAATTATTTCCAAAATGATAACCAATAGACTCAAGCCCCTTCTTCCATCTCTAATCTCGAAGGAGCAAACAAGTTATGTGGAAGGAAGACAAATCCTCAACAATATCATCCAAGTTCATGAGGTGGTACACTCTCTCAAAAGAAATAAACAAACTGGTATGATCATTCAGTTGGACCTAGATAAAGCCTATGATAAGCTAAGTTGGTCTTACATAAGAGAAATTCTAAGAGCCTATGGCTTTGACCAAACCTAGATAAGATGGGTTATGGCACTAGTCACCACGACTAGTTTTTCCATACTGCTTAATGGAGCTCCATCAAGAACCTTCACACCCTCCAAAGGACTCAGACAGGGAGATCCGCTCTCACCACTCCTCTTCGTTCTCATGATGGAAGGGCTAGGTAGAGCGATCAAAATGGCAAATGTTGAAGGACGAATCCAAGGTATCAAACTCACCTTGAATGGAGCGGCAAACACGCATCAACAATTTGTGGATGATACAATGTTGTAGGGCATACCCACAGTCATGGAAGCCAGAGCAATCAAAAACATCTTAAATGACTTCGCTATGATAGCAGGCACAAAGGCAAGCCTCAACAAGTCTAGAGTCTTTTTCTTTAACACTAATATTGCTATTCAGAGAAACATTACCAAAATTCTTCAGTTTCAAAGGGAACAACTTCCTTCCAAATATCTTAGCATACCTCTTACTAAAAAACCTCTAAGCAAGAAAGTGTGGGAACCAATATTAAATAAACTTCTGGACAAGGTCAGAAAATGGACATGCAAGTCAGTAAATTTGGTAGGGTGCCTTGTGCTCACACAGGCAGTCTTGCAGGCCATTCCCATTTTCATGTTTTCAGCTCTTCCTGCTCCTCAAGGCATTAAGCAACAAATAAGGGTCATACAAAGGGACTTTCTGTGGGGCAAAGGGGAAGAGAAAAAGAAGTGAGCTTTAGTAGCCTGGGACAAGCTTCGCAAGCCCAAAAACCATGGTGGCTTGGGGCTTCATGATCTTCAGACCCTGAGCAGAGTTTCAGGAACCAAACTTTGGTGGAGATGGATCAAGTAATCAACTGCTCCATGGACTAAGCTTTGGAAACAAAAATATGCCCAGTATTGGCAGGAGAAAGATCACATTAGAATGTCAGGACAAATCAGGGGCTCCCATATTTGGAACCTTGCCTGGGAAAATAAAAGTGTTGTTCAGCAACATTGTTTCTGGGAAATCCGAGAAGGGAACCTAGCTTGATTTTGGGAGGACAACTGGCAACAGGAACCCAACCTTTATAAGGATGAATTAGCAGCTCTCAAGAGTGACACAGATAACAAAGGGCTACTTTGGTAAAAGACTTCTGGGACCAGGAAAGGAATAATGGTAAATGGAGGAATTGGAAGGATCTAGGATACAGGGATGAAAGTCCTCTGAAGGCCCAAGAAGACACTCTCACCTAGAATCTAGAGCATAGAAGGATTCTGGTTTCCTCCTCACCTGACCAATTAAGATAGGGAAAGAACACCGAAGGTAACTTTAACCTCAAAGAGGCTAAACAGGAAGTGACAGGATTTAACTATCTGAATCTCGAACAAGTCTGGAAGAAACTATGGCAGAGCCCCCACTGGATGAAAATAAAGTTATTCATCTGGCTAGTGCATCAAAGGAAGATCTTAACTTGGGAGAATCTCTTAAAGAAAGCCTTCATTGGTCCTTCCAAATGTTACCTTTGTGGCTCAAATGAGGAGACGATGGAACACCTTCTCAACCTTTGTCCTTTCACATCCAATGTGTGGGATTGGGTGGCCTCGATCTTTAGACAAACTAATAGGGACAGACTCAGCATATCCAACAATTTGAAGAACTGGAGGAAGAACTTCTCAGGGAATGATATTATTAATAAAGCCTGGATTCTGGTTCCATGCTTTGTCATCCGAAATGTTTGGAAAGAGCGCAACAGTCGAATATTCAAAAACAAAACAAGCAAGCCCCAACACATAATTGACCAAATTTTAAGGCAGCTCAAAGATACAGTAAGAGGCTTGTTCATGACACTTCCTAAGGATCCTCCTTTGCCCCAATAGGTGAGTATTATACTTCATTTGGGTCTCCAGTCCATAAGCCCATAGGGAATAATAAAGAGAGTAAGCCAAATAAATACAAATGTTAAAATTTGGAAGCCTCCCCCTTATGGTTTCTTAAAGTTTAATATAGATGGAGCATCTAAGGGCAACCCAGGACTAGCTGCCTTTGGGGGTGCCATAAGAGATGAACAGGGGCAAATAAAGAATATCTTCCATGGCCACTTGGGGAAGTCTACTAATAACATGGCGGAGCTCATGGAATTAGAGCAATGCATAGAAATCCTGGTGAATTCAAATTCACATAATGTTATCATTGAAGCAGATTCAGAATTGATCATTAGAGCGGCCAAGAAAATATGCAATGGAACGTCTCCAGATAAAGTGTCGAAGCATTGGAAGCTTTTGCAGGTCTTTCACCGTATCTACTCCCACCTGCAAACCCTAAAAACTGTTAGATTTGCCCATGTGAAAAGGAAAGCTAACATGTTAGCAGATCGTTTGGTGAATGAAGGAGTCACCAATAGGGACAGGGATTCTCAGCATGCTTGGTATTTGTTACCTCTAGGCAAATTGTGGGAGGATTGTCTCTATTAGGCGAACATAGATATGGAGCTATGGATTAACAGGAGGGATCAAAGGGGTTTAGGAGACAGGTGGGAGGATGGAGATCCCTAAACCGTCTGGCCTTTTTGGTTTTGGCTGCAATCCAAAGCTCTGTTTTCTTTCAGTTGGGTGGCAAAAGGACTGACTTAGGAAGTACCATAGGTTTGGTCGTCCATTTTGATATTGCTTAGATGGTGTTTGACATAGAATTTGGGAGGAAGGCTCAAGAACTGGCCGTCGGACTGGATTAATGGTTTCTGCTTGGCGAAAAGAGTGCACATACTTTTCCGCGAGACGAGCGATTCAAAAACCATAAGTGGTATATCAAGCGGGGTCCAAGTGGTTTCTAGTTTTTTGAGGTTGGCCCCCGATTCCACTCTTCGTGCGACACGTTGCAGCAAGGAGGTGAAAGAAAACGACCCTCATTGGGTGGTTAACCCTCGCGCTACTTGTCTGCCCGATATCTACGAAGACCGTCGGATCTAAGTCGGGTGATGAACGGTGGAGATTTGTTCGTGTAAGTTGGTTTGGTGTTTCGGACCCGATAGAGTTTATAGAATTGGGCTTTAAGTTTTCGTCGAGTCCGTAAGAAAGTTTTTAGTGTGGTTTGTTGTTGGCATTCTTGTGGACCCTCGGAGGGCCATTTGTGTATTTTGTGGGCCTCGGTTCTATGGACCCGTCTTCCAAGGAGTTCAAGGTTCATTTGGTGCACGTTAGTACGACCAGATGGTCGATTGCTTGCTTTTTTCCCAAAGTGTTTGGCTGGATCTCACCAGTTTTCTTGTTCAGGCTTCTCATGGTTTTGGGTGCGTGGTTCGGTTTTTGCCTGCCCTACTGTCTGTTTAACTCTCATAGAACGGGTGTGGCTACATGTAAATTATGTATTATTGGCTAGATTAATAGAAGGTCCTACTCTTACTTGATCAAAAAAAACATTATGTAATTTATAGTAATAGATTTTCATATTATATCATTGTAACCTAAGATGTCAACTATGTATTTATATGGTATCTTTTACCATTAGGTGTATATATTTGAGTTAAGATTATACTTAGATTTTAGTGCTCCTTTAAGATGGAACACAATATATTTTATATTATGTTAACTAAGATAATGTATAAGATCTAAGTTATGTATAGTTATGACATGGGATAGTATTTATATATTTGATGTTTTATAAAATAGTGTTATATATTTAATTGCATGGAAAAATAAGGTTAGAATAAAGTTTTTTTTGTTATAGTTTTTTTTTCACCATGAATTCCAATTTTATTGGTAGATATCAAGTAATGATACAATAACAAAGAGTGATAAATAAATAAGAGAAGAAGATGAGATACATCACTATATATTTAACATTTAATGAATAAAAAGTTAGATAATACATGCTTTATGTAAGGAATGTATGATAAAATGGGGAAGCAAGTGGGAGGGAGGGCTATTAACAATTAAGAAGAAGTTGTCACTTTATATTAAGGATTGATTATTCTATTGACCCTGGATATTAAAAATTTATGTCTCCATCTTTAGGGACTCTTCGCTCACCTTTGGCCAAGTGAGAAAGAAAAATCTTGGACACTAATCTCTTTTTAATTGAATATTCTCTAGAATGAAATAGCTCACATATCACTTCAACTCCATCAAATTTCTTCACATTATCTGATATTGTTAGAATCAAGTAAATGTAATGTCAAACGAGATAGTTTGTAGCTTGTTTGGAATACACTCCTTTCTTTGACTAGTTGTGTAACATAACCCCTACTATCCTATCCCGACTAAGGATAGAAGGAGGTGCTTACTATGATGACCCTACTCCCAATGTCACATTATGGAAACAAGGTCTAAATTTTTCACTTTATTTTACCCTTTTGAAAATCAAACGAATGATATCATTGTGTTCATCTTGTCGAGATGATTCTAGCGATTAAAAAAAAACAAAAACAAAAACAAAAACAAAAACAAAAACAAAAACAAAAAACAAAAACAAAAACAAAAAAAAACAAAAACAAAAACAAAAACAAAAACAAAAACAAAAAAAACAAAAACAAAAACAAAAACAAAAACAAAAAACAAAAACAAAAAAACAAAAAAACAAAAAAACAAAAAAACAAAAAAACTCTGATCTGACTTCTGGGTCAAAAGATATGGCCTATTAAATGTCTTGGCCAATTCAATTGTGCCACATCATCTTAACCTGCCACATGGCACCACGTGGTGATCCAAATCACACGCCACATCAATCCATGTGGAAGTTAACAATCCGCTCATACCAAGTCACATATAATCTCAGCTCTATCACCCTGCAACCAACTATAACAAACATGTATATATATGCATACGTTTAATGTATGCAGGTGCGGGCCATCCCCCCCCGTCCCCCCTCACTATAGCCACGTCATCCCAGTGCATAAGACCCTGACAGGTTCCCACACTACTCCCCATTGGAACTACATGGGACATTTCCTCTAGGCTGCGTGACTTTGTAACTTTGCATTACAACTCAACTTCACCCTTAACCAACAAGTGAAATATTCCATTTCACACAGTGCTTTTTCCCACCCAATGGGTCCCACTCACCAGGTCACCCCGAGACTTAGATCCTGGCAGCTCTACCATGTTCTTTGCTCATAATATCCAAAGAAACTAGGTTTGGGTTGGCGTCACTGATCCTAAGCGTTGGGGTGATGTAATTTGATGTCACACCTTTCCACGCAGATTAGGTCCCACATAATCCTTTGACCCCTACAATTCATGGTTTTTGCATTATATAGGAATATGGCCTTCCGCCTAGTGAACATGCATGCCCATGCAGTGGCTCACCATGCCACACCACCATGGGAACTTAGTCTCAGTAGCTTCCCCCGCACGCTCTAATCGAAGCCCTCAGGAAGAAACCTTTGAGGTCATCCAGTGACCATGACGCTCACTCGTTGACATATCAGACTTCTCCCATTCTACCAAGGGTCATCGCACCTAGTTACTTGGTTTATGAGGTTCAAACCTCTTGGCTCCTCTGGTCCCTAATCTCCAACCCACAACATGTGTAAAATGTGAATATTTGGAGCTAACTCCCAGCCTTTGGGTTCAAACATAATGGTTCTATTACACATAATCCACTACGGCGTAATTCTTGGGCCCTAAGAGTAATAAGGCTTGACTCCTGCTCGATCCTTATGCACAATATTGAACCCTCCTAAGTATGCAATATATAAACCAAGGCCTATTGGAATCATTATTTCTCACAATCATCTAATTAATTAATAGAGATTATCTACCTATTCACACACAGAGCATATACACCATTCCACATACTCAGAATAATTATAAGAATAAATCATTCCAGAAGGAAAACATTCAAGAGAATTTCAACACAGGACTTCACATTCATATAGGAAACAACACTCCTATGCATTAGTTTAACATTATTGTGATGCAATAAACAAAGAAAACATAATAAACACAAGCACAAAGTGTACGAGTATACTTATCTTATAAGATATCTGGCAACTGAGAGTGGGACTCTAACTCTCCACCCAACCATAGACAAGCTACAACCACTTCTACTTATAACTATCACCCTCAAGCCAGATTCCAATGCTTGAGATTGAGTTCCTTTGAGAGGAAAAATTAACCAATATGGACCACTAAAATAGGATGTCACAAGGCCACTTTGCCTTCATCCACTAGCTACACTAGCTTCCACTTAGTCTCCTCGGATTCTTTATATAAAATCAACATCCATACTAGGATATCACAGTACAAAGAGTCTCATCTCACTTTCAAGAGAAGAGAGACCATGTCAAGGAAGGTTCATCGGTGGATAAGCTACTTATGGGAAAAGAGATCACCTCTCCATGTGGTTCATCGGTGAGACAAACATTAGGGTTGAAACTCCTGGTGGTTCATCAACCCTCATAAGCACCTAAGTGCCTCTTCCCACTCCAGTAGGTTCATTAATCCACAAGATTCCAATGGGTTCTTTAGCCTTATAGGAAATCCACTACTCTCTATAATGCTTTCACCCACCAAGACTTTGTGAGGTTTCTTCAACTTGCTAGTTTCTCTAGAGCTCGATTTTTACAAATTATATTCGTTTCTTTCTTTGTGTTCTCACCTCTGCCCTTGGATGAATTTTTCTTGTAGTGCTCTTCGCAATTGTTCTCCATTGCTATGAATGAGAAGGATCAAAGTGTCTTCTCCCTTCCCTCTATTCATGAATGTTTTCTCTATTGTGTTGATGCCTTCTTCCAACAGACCAATTGTTTGTCATTTTCCACAATTGCACGTAGTCAATTGTCTGGATCATGCAACCCATGCTTAGATTTTAATGTTTTGTCCTATTCTTGCTTGTTGCTGGAGCTAAAGGAAACTTAGGTCTATCCTTTCCTATTTCAATTAATTCATGGCACAATAATTCCATTTAAAACCTCTCATCCAACCATGATTGATATTTAAAACAACTCATTCCTCAAGCAATCTGGAATCTATGTCCCTTGCTCTCATCCTTTTAACTAATTACAATTTATTAACAATGGGAAAACATTAACCAAAGGATGTCACAGGTTGGTCCATTTCTTGGTTTTAGTCTCAACCTCTTCTCTGATGACTAATTAGATAATATGGGTATCATGGTCATACCTAATTTTCAGTTATGTTTCACCATGATTGAACACAATCACGTAGGAAAGTGTGCCCACTGTGATGTCAAACCTATGCAAAATATTGAGGACTTTTTGTAGTTATATGGACACTTTAGGTCACAATGACTCATCTAAATAAGAACATTGATTGTTGGAAATACTAAGATGAGGGTGAATCAGTATTTCGTTTATTAATCAATTTTTAATTGACAATTCACTACATTAATCATTCGAAAATGGACACATGAATATACAAGATGTATAACTGAAAGTAAAGTTTTATAATATAAAAATTACAAACAATTGTATCATCTTCAACTAAAACATCACTTTCTTCACTGAGCACAAACTTAGTAATTATGTGGGAACCAACCCATAAGAGACACCAATCTCCTAGTTGAGCACCAACTTAGCAACTTCGTAGGCTCCAACATCGTCAACTAACCACCAACTCAATAAAACTTCATGGGAACCAACCCAACTCCAAGTTATATTGTGGATCAATTACTTCTAGTCTTTAATAATTCCTCCTATCTGAATTAGGTGCATATGCTTCTTGTTCCACATAATTAGTTTGTGAAACAGAATATGAATCACCTTTTGAAAGAGGGGCAAGTTCCCAAGTATCATACGCTCTCAAGGAAGGATTTTCTTCATTCATCGTTATTTCCGAATTTGGATGGTTGAAGCTTCTATACATGTTTCAAAATCATGAAAATATGAAAGTTGAGCTAAAATAGAGTAGACTCGTTAGAACTGTGAATGAATACAATGTTGATTTATAGGATCACCAACAATATCATCAATTACTTCGCGTGTTGAATGGAACCATCTGGGAAGTTGTAATGTTGGTGCAAGTTTACATGTTTAGTGGACTCGTCTAGAGGAAGGTGAGAAAGCAAAAGTGGATTTTCATCCTCGGTATCATCATCTAAATAAGCAACCAAAATAGGAACAAAAGCTTGTACAAATGCCAAAGATGGCTTGCACATGGAAGATAGCACAACTATCAAATTAGGCTCGTAGGGCAAGAGATTTTCATCAAATTTAACATCTCTTATAATGATTATTTCATTAGATTGAGGTTGAAGAAGTATATAACCTTTTAAATCTTCATAAATATCCACAAAAATACATTTCTCACTTTTAGGTTGTAAAGATTTCCTTTTCTCATGTAGAATATGAAATCGTGCTACACTACCAAATAAATAGAAGTGGCTTACATCTAGGTTAATGTTAATCCATGCTTCTTTCGGTGTTGTATTTTTTAATCCTTTGTGGAAGTGTGATTTACTATGTTATTTGTACAATTGGTTATTTTTTCCCTATAATGAAAGATTGAATCATGCAATTAGCCATTTCCTTTAATGTATGCTTTTTTTTAGCAACACTGTTTTATTGTGGTGTATATGGAATAGTATGTTGCATTTGAATTCCATGTGCAGAATAGTAAGTTTTGAATTTGTTGTTGACATATTCACCTTCATTATCTATTCGTAATCTTTGCAATTGATTTCCATATTATTGTTATACAAGGGCCTTGTAGGCTAAGAACAAGTCAAAAACTTTGCTTAGGTTTTAATAATTAAGTCCAACCGCATCTAGAGAAGTTATCAATGAAATTTAATAAGTGCTTATACCCAAAGAGAGAAGGAGAAGAAAGTGGACCACACAAATCAATATGAATAATATGCAAAGAGGATAAGGCATGCCAAGGCGCACGCTTGTCAAAACTATTCCGATGATGTTTTCCAAGAACACAACCAACACCTCTCAAGGAATGAGAGGAAGATCGGTCCCCATATTTTGATTAAATAATTGTTGTAATGAACAATAATTTAGATGACCAAATTTTGCTGAAGTTATCGTTATGAGTAATGAAATCTGAGGGAAAAGATGATGACCCAAGGTTTTCAAACTTGTACAACCTGGTAATATCATCAACAATTCTAGTGGAAAGGACATGCTTAGGATTTTTTAAATCCTTGATTACAACTTGGTGAAGTGAAAACTCTATTATTTTACCTTCACCTAAATGAGTTATCTAATATATTGGTATAAGGTTGCAAGAAAGACCCGGAACACATAATACATCATTGAAATGACCAGTATATACTTGAATTTTTCAATATCCTACAACACTAAGGGATCTATCATCAACAATAAATATTTGTTTAGTGTTTCAATAATTAAGAGTAGAAAAAATGGCTTTATCATTAGCCATATGATAATATTCTCTAAAATAAATAAGCCACTCAACAAAAGAAGAAGTAGAGGTTGCACTGAAAGAGAAACCAGGAGCAGAAAATGCATGTCCATGAGAAGAAGTGTTAGAAAAAGAGTAAATATTGATGTTGTGATTCTTCATTATTACTTCTAAGACCTTCGTCATTTTAAACATTTGGACTTTAAATTATTATGTTGGAAATATTGTTTTCATTGATTTCAGAGACAGGGTGAGATTACAAATTTCCAAGATAAGGATTGCAAGATGAAGATTGCTAGAAATATTGTTTGGATACCAAAAAAATTATGCTCAGTTTGGATACCCTATTTTTTAAGGTCTTTTTACTCTAAATACCTAGATCTAATGGGAGCATAGTATATATGGTTGAAAATATTTTTTTGAGACCTCTCCAAGGGTATATGGCACTCCTTCTAACTCCATAGGAATGAGGAAATATTGAAAGATTATGTTAGGTCAACAAATCCAAAAGGTATTGGTCATCCCCACTAGTTTTACAATTTGGGCGCATAAGTGAACACAAAAACACTATAAATAAAGGATAATTGAGTGCATTTTAATATTATCCAAGCAAGAAGAGATATAAGATGCACAAGAGAAATTTGGGAATACTCTTGGCGTTTTAAAGGTGGAGCAAAAATGAAATTTGTCGAGTGAACAAGTTATCTTGATATTTTAGCTATAAATTTTCTTATGGGATGCTTCAAACAATTTTTTTTTTTAGAAGATACACGCAAGATCTTTGTGTACATGTTGTAAAAATTTCAAGCATTATTTCTCTATACCTTCATAGATATGCTTTGAGAAAGTTATGGTTCTGTGATTCTCTTGAAATCTACTTCGAACAGTTCAGTATGGAATTTTCACTATAACTTGTTTTCTAAGATGTTTTGGAATATGAAATATTGAGGAGACATAGGAAATATCTCTAGGTACCTGTGGTAAAAAAATTAATCTCTAGTTCCCTGTAATTTTTAAGATATGCCATGTGGAAGTTAAGGTTTTTTAATGCTCTTAAAATCTACTTAAAATAATTCAACTTGGCATTTTCGCCATAACTTATTTTCTAATATGTTCGAGATTGTGAAATCTTGATATACATGTAAGATATTTAGGTACCTATGGTAAAACTTTCAGAGTTTGGTTTGCTATAATTTTGGAGATATGCCCTATGGAAGTTAGGGATTCTAAATAGTCCTGAAATCAACTTCAAATAGGTCAGTTTGGCATTTCTGCTATAACTTATTTTCTAATATGTTTCAAACTATGAAATCTCGAGGAGACAGAGGTAAGAACTCTAGGTATATGTGGTAAAAAATTCATACTTTTGTTAACTATATTTTTGGAGATATGCCTTGTGGAAGATAAGGTTTTTGAATGATCTTGAAATTAGTTTCAAATAAATAAGGTAGGAATTTTTGTTGTAACTTTTAGGACATTTTAGATTGTGAAATATTTAGATATCTGAGAAGATATACACACGTTCCTCAAGTAAACATTTCATAATCAAATTTGGAAATTGGATATGTGGCATGATGTACAAGTTTGTTCTTGGAAAGAGGCCAAAAACAATAAGTTTTCGGAGAAGCAAACCTAGTAAAGGAAGAAGCAATAATAAAACCTAGTGAACACAAAAGCAACGAGCTATACTTGTGAAGGTAGAAGTGGCAAGTAGACTTAGTAAATTAGTTTGGTACCTAAAAATATTTTAGTAGTGGGTATTGGTGTCTCTAGTAGGGTTGTGCCTATGAATATTTGCAGCAGTGGGGATTGGTGTCTCTAGTAACGTGGTGCCTACAAATATTTGCAGTAATGGGGATTGGTGCCGCTAGTAGGATGGTACCTATGAATATCAGCAGAAATAGGGGTTGGTGTCTAATAGGTTGATGCTCAAAAATATTTGTAAGAATAGGTTGGTTCCTACAAAGAATTATAAAAAGAAATTTTGTGGTTTTCTCTTGAAAGGTTTTCCACATAAATTTTTTGTTCCATGTTTTATGGTTGATAAATATCATTTTTTTCTTATGGTTCATGAATTTTTGAATAAGTAAAAATTGTCTTATATTGATTCACCCCCCATGAGTATAAGTTTTTACTCAACAGTTGTTATCATAGTAGGTTCCTTCAAAAATAATCTAATTGTTGAAAGATAGATTCAGGGAGCACACATGGCCAGTCAAGAAGTTTTCTCCACAATTAGAGCCCCATTGTTTAATGAAACAAACTATGCACTCTAGCATATAAGGATGCAGACTTATTTAATGTATTTTAGGTTTGATATTTGGAAATCATTCATGATTGGTTATAAAGCCCCAAAAGCTACTCTAGTAGATAAGGGTGGGAAGAAGGTTAGTGAAATTAATGTAAAAGCCATGAATGTTATCTTATGTGGCTTAATAGAATCAAATTTTTTCAAGGTGATGCATTATGAATCAGAAAAAGAAATTTGGGTAAAACTCCAAAACATCTATGAGGAAATTGCCAAGGTGAAGAAGCAAAGCTCCAAACTGATAGAAGACAGTTTGAAAGTTTGAACATGAAAGACAAAGAGAATGTTGCGGCTTTTTTCCTTTATGTGGGTGAAATTGTCAACATCATTACAGGACTTAGTGAGAAGGTTTAAGAATCAATGATTGTACACAAGTTTCTCAAGTTAAACCCCTTTAGATTTGATGCTAAGGTCTCTTCTATTGAAGAAATGAAGGATCTGGAGAAATTAGTGATGGTTGAGTTGCATGGGATTCTCACTGCATATGAAATGAGGACAGAAAAAGAAAATCCAGCATAGAGGGAAGCAACTTTCAAAGCATCAAACCACTTTCTCTTTCAGTTTTTCCATTTCCGTAATTGTAGCACAATTTACTATTTTTAGCAGTTTTTCAGGCCCTGAACTTCTGGAGTCGTTTTGAGGCCCTGAACAACATGTTTTGGGAAATTTGGGAGCAACATGGGTCTATGGACCGATGTTTCTCTTCCCAAAGTTGTAGTGATCGAATAAATCTTTCTAACGAGCTATTGTACGCATCAAACGAAGATCAGGTGCCAAAGTTACAACCCTAGGAAGTTGATGTACCAACTTACCCAAAACGGGGCCCACAATTTGGTGTTTCATCTTCTAGGGTTAGGTTTTGGAATGTTAAGGGTTTTCCATTGTTTCTCAACAATAAATGGCTTCGAGCCTCATTGTAACATAGTTCAGAGGCATGTAGCCGCCACATCTTTTCTCAGAGATAAGCTATCATCGCCCTAGCTGGTTTATTTCCATTGTTGTTTGTAAGCATATTTCAGTATTTTACATTAATGAAATGAAGTATTATTTCCACTACATCTTTATGTTTATGGTTATCTTTGTAATTTATTGCATTCTTGTTTAAATCCGGAACAATGGTATCAGAGCGGTCTACTTTTTCTCTATTTTTCTTTGCACGTCCCCAACGAGATCGGGATATAAGGAGTTAGGGCTTGAGCTGGTCGAACCTTTGCAAGACCAGCCTCGCAAATCTCGACGGCCTCCCATGATGGATGAAAAGAAAGATGAGGGGGCAGGAGATCCTATCAAAATCTTGCTCGAAGAATCCCTCAAGAGACAAAGGAACGCGATGATGGATAGCTTTGCACAGATCCTTCAGCGTCTACCCAGAGGTGATGCATCAGTTTCCAACAGCTACTCTGGAAATGCCACACCGTTTAAGGTACAAGTTAATTTTGAAATCCCCATATTCGAGGGTCAGATAGACACAAATGTCGTAGATAAATGGTTAAATCTACTAGATGGGTATTTTTCTGTTCATGAATTTTCGATTCGGAAAAATATTGTTTTCGCTCTTCTCAAAGCATCCCCCCACGTTAAGGATTGGTGGGAAACCTACTACGAGCAGAAGGATGAAAATACGGGCTCACTATTTTCAGCCACACCCACTTAGGGTTCATTCCGGGATGTCGTCAAGGAGTAGTACTACCCTTTTAAAAATTATGAGGACAAATACATGAAGTGGACCACGTTGCGGCAGGGACGGGACCAAGATGTGTCGGAGTTCACAAACATTTTTCATACCCTTCGCACACAGTTGGGTATCAAAGATTCTAAGTTGCGTCTAGTACTCAAATACCATGGCTGCCTACACAGATACATCTAGGAAGAGATGGAGTTCCTAAACATCTCCTCACTCGACACAGCATACAGATACGCTATCAAAATCGAGCAAAAGTTTAAACAGAAGAAGAGAGACTTTGGATCTGCGAATCCGAAGACCAAAGGACAAAGCCAAGGCAGGGTGACCCAAGACAACCCGTCGAAGCCACAAGAAAAGAACAAAACCACGAAGTCGAAGAAGGACACAGGAAAGTGGTGTGAGTTCCATAAGAGCCCCACTCACAACGCAAGTGAGTGTCGGACCAAGCAGTCGCTGGTGGCAGAGTTGAAGGCTTCAGAATCATATGCATGTTCTGACCCTGAGTTAGAACCCAACAAGGGGAATGGCAAAGGGAAGCAGATCATTGATGTGGAGCCCAGCGCCACTGTTACCACCGCCAAGACCCAGAAGAATGAGCCCGAAGATCCAGAGGAGGGGAAGTATCTTTTCCACTCACAAATGTGGGTGAAGGGTTCGCCGCTGCAATTCATTGCTGACAGTGGGAGCCAAAAGAACCTGATTTCAGCAGAGGTCGTGAAGCGGTTGGGCCTACCGACTACACCACACCCACATTCGTACAGTATTGGGTGGCTTCACCAAGGACGAGATCTCCGAGTTCGCCAGCAGTGCCACCTTCCTTATAGCATCAAACCCTTCACAGACGAGGTATTGCGTGATGTTACACCTCTGGATGTTTGTGATGTATTATTAGGCCAGCCATGCTTGTGGAGGCGACATGCTATATATGAGTCAAGGCCTCGTGCTATCATTATTTATTTGTGTAATTCATTATACAGGATACCAGAGGTATCCCCACCTACCTCCACCTCTTTTATCACTGCCAAGAAAGGAAGCAAGCTCATCTCCCAGACTAGGAAATTCATTTTCTGTCTGGTTCGCTCCCAAAGTAAGGGGAAGATCGTCACCACATCTATGACCCCCGCAAAGGGTTCCTTCATGCAGCAGCAACAGCAGAGGGATATGGTCATGAAGAACACAGGAACAACTTCTCATCACCCACAGGGGTACCACACAAGCTTCAGGTGGGCAACAAAGTCTGGTTGCATCTGCAGAAAGAATGCCTTACAAGAGCCCATCAGAAGCTTTGACCACGCCGACATGGTCCTTACACCATTACCAAGGTTGTGGGAAATAATACTTTGGAGCACAACATTCCGCCATTCCTTCTCCTGCACCAAGTGTTCAATGTGTACCGCCCTCAACCATGCTTCCCACCATTACTGGACACATCTGAGATTGTAGAACAGCTCACCAGGGACCAAGTTTAGCAGATGGAGGAACTCAACGCAATGGAGACCATTGCTTCCTAAGGGGGGATGAATGATCCAAGTGGATGTTGGTGGCCACCCACCTATCCCACTTGGACCCCCACAACTGTCTATTTCAATTTTTCCATTTCCGTAATTGTAGCACAATTTACTATTTTTAGTAGTTTTTCGGGTCCTAAACTTCCGGAGCCGTTTTCAGGCCTTAAACGACGTTTTTTGGGAAATCTGGGAGCAACGTGGGTCCATGGACTGATGTTGCTCTTTCCAAAGTTGTATTGCTCAGATAGATCTTTCTAATGAGCTATTGTACGCGTCAAATAAAAATCGGGTGCCAAAGTTACGACCCCAGGAAGTTGATGTACCAACTTACCCAAAACGGGGCCCACCATTTGGCGTTTCATCTTCTAGGGTTAGGTTTTGGAATGTTAAGGTTTTCCATTATTTCTCAACAATAAATAGGCCTTCGAGCCTCATTGTAACACAGTTCAGAGGCATGTAGCTGCCACATCTCTTCTCGGAGATAAGCTACCATCACCCTAGCTGGTTTATTTCCATTGTTGCTTGTAAGCATATTTCAGTATTTTACATTAATGAAATGAAGTATTATTTCCACTGCATCTCTATGTTTATGGTTATCTCTGTAATTTATTGCGTTCCTGTTTAAATCTGGATGACTTACCATGTAAGCTACATCCTTGATTTTGATTTTCCCTTGAAGCTTGTTAATAACATTCCAAATTATGTGTCAGAATGAAATGTCACAAATCTCCAAAATTGTGATGTTGTGACTTCGAAAAATATCGTAACCACTTTACTAAAATCTTGATGAGTATAAGGCTCATAATCATATTCATTGTTTGGGATATTGAAACCATGAGGAATATCTGCAATAACCAGGGAATAATTCCTTTTAGGTATGAGTTTTGCAATGTCTTCACAATCACCTTGTATTATTTGATATTGGATAGTGTCGAACCCATTCCAAATGAAATGAGTAAGATTAGGATCAAGTTCAACATTCCTAAGACGTTGATTTTTCATCGTTTCCAACTTAACTTTTTTAATAAAGTTTTTGAAACTATATGGTACTCCATTTGCATCCTTCTTCGACATCTATAATGAAATAAACAAATATATGTTTAAGTTATAAAATAAAAATAGTATACATATAAATAAAAATGAATGTATAAATCAACATACCTTTTTAAATGCAAGATAAAAATATTTTTGTGTTGATTTAGAACTTGAATTTGGGTAGTTACGTACAACAACATCCCAACTATCTTCATTCAACAATTTAACCATTTGTTCTTGTATTTTCATATAAACCTTGTGACTGAATAAATAAGTAAAAATGTAATATAGTGATATGTATAACAAATACTACGACAAACAATAGTTATTATTTAAAAATTATTATTATATTATATATTATATATATATATTATTATATTATATATTATAATCCAAAAATAAGTAAAAATAATTCAACAAACTTACTTTTGAAATTCCTCACACATTTCATGCAATGATAATTCACCTGACTTCACACGAGATAATAATGATTTGACAAGTTTGTCATCCTTCACTCCTTGCATTGTTCTCCAAGGTGTGATAGTCATATCATATGGAAGGTGCTTCATTTTAGGACCTGATTTACTGTTGGTACATATCACTGGTTTAGAATTTTAACCTTATAGGTTTTTATGGAAATGTTCTCCCCATGTCGAAAATATCATTAATCAATTCCCATAACTCTCTAGTTCTAAATGTCAACTAGAAAATGTTATCCATAACTCTAAATATCTCTGAATTTACTTTGCCACCTTTTGAATTGATTTGTTCTTCAATTTGATAACCTATTTCTATACAACATTCCTTCTGAAAGGCTAGACTAACCTGTGTCTTATCCCACCACATTCTTCTTCAAATTCACTATGAATAAATATAACCCTTCGGATGAAAGTCATAGACATCTTATGCTCATTATATGTAATATGATCCCATGCCAATAACTTTTCTTATGTATCTGTTAAACCAGCATAAATGGTACATCTCATTGTTTCAGAACGTGAGTTATTGGGATATCTTCTAGCCTCTGCAGAATGGGTCCCCCCAATTACATAATATTTGTATTCAAAACATTTTGACTTCTCAAACACCTCTTTGTTATGAACTTGAATTTGATTATCAAGAGCCATATAAGCAACTACATGTGCATATGGATTGTACCTAAACAATGCTTTCAAGTTATGAACATGCAGGTGGTGTGGCTTTCTAATTTGATATTTAGATTGTCCTTCATTTGGCTTATAGAATTGGTTGACATTAAATTGAAATGTATGACCGCCCTCAACTAAGTTTGTATTTGTCAACCAACTTTGAATGACATTTTGTTTTGGTTTCATAATGCCATCCTCTAAATTAGCACCTGGT
Source organism: Pinus taeda (assembly GCA_000404065.3). NCBI lineage: Eukaryota > Viridiplantae > Streptophyta > Pinopsida > Pinales > Pinaceae > Pinus > Pinus taeda. Next base: position 107,769 of record APFE030869669.1, on the reverse strand, counting down.
GTTATGCTTTCCCTGATTCCCTTTCGGATTTCACTTTGATCTTCATTGTTGCCCACGATTTTTTTAGAATGACCAACTTTTGATTTATTCCTCTTGTGGGTTATCATATTTTCTTCTACATAAGCACTCTCCTCATCATCAATTGGAAGAGAGACATTACTGGGCATTTTTTGGGGGCTTTTATGGCTTTTCTCCTTTCCAACATCAGTTCTAATCTCATTCTCAATAATGGAAATATAGTCTTCAACTTCACCTTCCTTGTCTTCAAAAATAACTTGTTTACCTTTACTAGATTGATCCACTATAGGCATTTTTGTTGATCCCCTGTATGTAGTCTTGTAGCATCATGAAATATATATTTTTTTGCTTCTTTCACATATCTTCTTATGACTTTGTGTGGAAACCACTTACCACATCCATAATATCTCACTCTATAAAATAAACTTACCCCAACATAATTGAGAGGCCCTCAGCAAAATTGTAACAAACAAAATATAATATGTCAACAATATGTAAGTTATAAAAAAATATAATGATATAGTTGAAATAATGCAAAACGCATAAATATAAATAAGCAAACTTACTTTTTTTGTACAATGTCATTTACGATTTGTTTACATATCTTTGTAGAATTTTCATTAGTGCATGCATCGATAATGCAAAACAATATCTAATCTTCTCATGTGACTTGGGCAGTTTTGTAAGTACATAAACAACTTTTATACCCGCCACCAAACATATGTCCACTACTTTTCCCAACACCTCATAACTTCCACCATCGTAAATCATACCAGCATATAGATATATCTACAGATCTTCTTCTCCTTCTCTATCTTTTACATACCATGCAAATTTTGTACAACTCATTTCTCATGATTTCATCCAATATGAAATCATCTTATTTTCCTTTGAGGAACCCACTTGATGAATTTTTACCATGTGACACAAGTCGGCTTTGTTCAAAAGTATTCATTAGGGTCCACCTGCAACTTTAGATGATGTAAATGTTTCCTTTGGTCTAAAAAGATTCACAGAGACCTTCCTTGAAGTCATTTTCCTGCAAAAAGATTATATATATATATAGATATAATAATATATATATTATGATACGTGAACTACAAAAAACCCCTTCTTAGAACGACAACCAAACAAACGAAAACAAACAAAAAACCCACAAATTTTAAACTTTAAAAAACAACAAAAACTACTTAATTTAACTTTTATCTTTTACTTGGAAAAAAAAAAAAAAAAAAAAAAACTTTTAACCTTTTATTAAATGTTTGCACTGGTTAGGCTTGTCCACTGACTGCCCATGGGCACAACGCCCCTGCCTGGAATAAACCCCTGACAAGTCGTTGTGCAGGGGTACCCCGGCGGCATGCCCATGGGTGGGTGTGCCCACAGCACAGTGGCCCCCTAGCAGGGCGTTGTGTACCGGGCGGGTGCACCCACGGCATAGCGGCCCCCTAGGGTGTCACTATGCCACGGGAGTGTGGCATGCCATACCAAGGGGTCACTATGTCATGGGCACATGTACCCGCGAAACAACGGTTGTTAGGGGGCTAATGTGCTGGCAGGCATGCCCATAACAACATACCCTCCTGCCTACCAAAGGGTCTTTGTGTCGTGAGTGGGTGCCTACATGCAAAACTGCAGCACATCAACCCTTTAGAAGGCAGGGGGTCGATTCCCGGAATCGACTCCCTGCCTTCCAGGGGGCGCTATATGGGCAAGAGTGCCCATAGAGGCATGCCCACACGCAGCACACCTGCCCCCTAGTAAATAGGGGTTCAATTCCTCGAATCGACTCCTTGTCTTCCAAGGGGTCGCTATTCAGGTGAGTGTGCCCATAGCGGCACACCCGCCCACACATCGGCCCCTGGTAGGTTGTTGTGTCATTGTGTGAGCGAGCATGCCCATGACACACGCCCATGGCACAACGGCCCCCTGGAAAGAAAGAATTGGCCCTCTTCTTAACAAGTGGGTATTGTGCAGTCGAGTGTGCTCACGGCACAGCAGCCTGCCAAGAGATCGTTGTAAGGGAAAGCGTGCCTGCAACACTTCCCATGGAACAAATCCCCCTGGCAGGCCACTGTGTCGGAGCCTCACCCGTTCGCGGGCGTGCCCAAGACACAATGACTTGTCAGGGGGTCATTGTGTGGGCAAGCGTGTTTGTGGTACCGGCCCATGGCACAATGAACCCTTGCCTGTCAGGGGGCCATTGTGTCGGCGGGCGTGCTAACAACATAACAACCTGCGAAGGGGTCATTATGCGAGCAAGCGTGCCTATGGCACTGGCCCATGGGAAAGTGACACATTGCTTGCCAAGTGTTCATTGCGCAAGCGGGCATGCCCACGACACCCGCCCATGGAATAGCGGCCCCCTGGCAAGTCATTGTGTCATTTTCACACCCTAGCACAGCAACCCACGCCCACGATACAATGACCCCCTGGCGTGGGGGTGGGCGACCCTGGCCCAGGTGCAACAAAAAAAAATATA